>JAUYWV010038563.1:0-16430 GCA_032274565.1 Nematoplana nigrocapitula
GCCGACACTCTGCCCTGTTGTCGGACAGAAATGTGTGCTGCCGACACTCTGCCCTGTTGTCGGACAGAAATGTGTGCGAAATCCGGTACGTTTAGTATAAATGGCGAGCCCGACCGGTGTGGAAATCTGGTTAGAAAAACAAAGTTAGTAGATAAAGGCACTGCCCAAAACAATATACAACAGTCTAACATCCATTTGTCGAATTCGTTGGTCCGAAAAAGTGTGTCCGTGCTATCCATGAGTCGAGGATAATAATGATAATATTTTTATTTTTAATAAACAAATTCCAGCTGCCGCCGTCATTAGCGAGCAGGGCACACATGGATACACCGGGCAAGGCGAGCTGGATGGCAGGTTTCCATCATGAGAAACACGCACATAAATGCGGTTTAACTTGGGATTAAATATTTAACAGAAAATGCGAAAACTATAGAACAAAAACCAGCCATCAACTCTTCTAATGGGAAATCTTGGCCTGTATAGGTAGAGTGTGTACATTACTAGGGAAAACAGTCTTGTATTTCATGAAATTTATACAGATATACTGTAAGTTCGCTACAGAAATGCCATTTCCATATGCGGTTATTTTTCTTATCTCTGTTATTGAATAAGATAATTGAATGTGATTGAAATGTCTATCAGAAACGTGTTGATTTCATATCACAAAAGAGTGTAGGGTGATTCTCTGCTTAACCTAGTTTTGTAGAGCAATTAAATTGCCTTGACAAAACAAATGTTTAGGAACGCGTGAATTGCCAAAATTAACAATTTAGAAAAACTCTTCACTATGGCCCCGGAAAGGTCGAAAATTTTAACATTGTATTGCTTTTACTCATAAGTTTATATCAGGCATCCAGATGTAAGAGAGTGAATGTCGTTTCAGAGTTGTTCAATCCTTCCGGTTTATTTATATTTTTTATTTGCCACCAGGGCAGCAATTACATTAATCAATTTTACATAAAATGAACATAAACAAACTGGGTTTGTGGAGCAGGAAATAAACAAATAAACGAAAAACACGCAATAGCTGGGGGGGGGACGACAAAACATTGAATCCTTTATCTAATTAAAAATATAAACATAAATTTAACTTAAAAACCGTTTCCAAACTTGTAACCACAGAAAAAACGAAACATAAAGCACACCCTGGCGGAGAAATTGTTAGCTATTTCCCAAGCTTTTCTAAATGAAACAAAGTCCTTGCAGTGGCTATAGGAATGCCAGAGGATAAACTTTCTATCTATCTGGCACGCCCAACATCCTAATGCAGTAATTTTGTATTTCATTATTTAAAAGATATATTTTGAATCTTCTTCTTATTTTAAACTTGTGATGTAATGAGGGTAGATAATTCCAATTTTTAGTACCTGTTTAGTACCTATTTCTAGGTTAAATCTTGCAGTAGAAAAGTTAGTTCTATTTTCCAAAAGTACATTTAAATTGTGAATAGCCTTATATTCTTGGTACATTTCTTTTGAATAGGTTATTCCGCATTCCTTAAAACCAAGCAACTAATTCTCTTTAATCTTCTATTTTTACAATTTATAGTCGCACGTGTAATTACTACAACTGGTTTTACTTGACAAAATGTGCAAAATCTGTAAATGGCAAAACCGTGTGACAGTATGAAAGTGACGTTTGACGCAAAAAATCAGACAAGAGAATGTGCATCTTCCCCGAGCACATTTCCTTACTCTATAGGGCCTGCGTTATAATCTTCATAATATCGAACTTTCGGTAAACGCACCGGAAAAAGTAGATTAGGAAAATGTGGGTGTGAAGACTGTCATGCTTACTGTGTGCTTTTCCAGTGATTAGTCGATTACATCTGTCAGATTTTATCTTCAGATATGTGCAGAGATTTGGCAAGACACTATGGTGTACAACTCGCCTAATAATTTCAATTCCTGTAATCGGTTTGATTCTCTGCTTTAAGTATTCACACGAAAGAACAGACAACATTCATATGAGAATGACGTTAAAAACACCACGACGAAGACTACAGTATATGAACTCTCTGGACGCACTAACCTTGCAGCATATCATGGAGTAAGCATATGAACTCTCTGGACGCAGTGACCTTGCAGCATAACAGGGAGTAAGCATATGAACTCTCTGGACGCACTAACCTTGCAGCATATCAGGGAGTAAGCATATGAACTCTCTGGACGCACTAACCTTGCAGCATATCAGGGAGTAAGCATATGAACTCTCTGGGCGCAGTGACCTTGCAGCATAGCAGTCAGAAAGTATATTAACTCTTTGGACGCAGTGACCTTGCAGCATAGCAGTCAGAAAGTATATTAACTCTTTGAACGCAGTGACCTTGCAGCATAGCAGGGAGGAACTAGGAACAATGGTGCATCTTATATACACCGGGAATGAATACAGTTTGCCTCCCTCATTCAAAAGAGTGGCCTCCATTTGCAATACACGTTTGTAGTCTATTGCTTTTTCTGTAAATGATTTTTTTGCTTCTGCGTTTTTTCACGCCTTGCCTTATAATTTCCATATTACTGAGTGGCACCACTGCCTAGACGCTTTTATTTTTAGGCGGCGTCAAAAATTTATCCTCCTCCTAGAAGTTCATCTTGTTTACCTAAAGTGAGTACTATTTTAAGTCGTCACTGATGAGAACAAAGCGAAGTGTCCGTCATCATTAGAATCCTCCCGCCCCTGCTGCTACCTCTTTGCACCATCGACAAGAGTTATTAAATGTAGTTTTCAATCTCCCATGAGCTTTCATTCTACAAATTTTCAATTCGAGTGTGTGGTAGGCACAGTGCAGGATGAAGCACGGCTTCCAGCCGCCTTCGTTTGTTTATTCCGCATGTTCCATCTAGTAATCCCTTTCATATTTATTTCACCTGGTTCGATTGTGACGTCTAGTGTTTCAAAGTTGTAATTAATTACCGTGCAGAGTTGCGCACCAGAGCACTATAAATAGTTCTAGCTTTTTATTTAATTTGGCTTGGGAATATTGAAAGTAAGTTTCCAGCAACCAAACAAATATCACTTGCAATAAATGTTCAAATGGAATGCTGTCACCATTTCCATGGAAGCATTACAGATCGCAGAACAATAAGAGGTGTAAATTGATGTGAAGATTTAGTAGACTTTAAAAGACTCTAAAACGAAACCTTTAGCTCCAATAGTGTTAGTTTGATGACGGGCGCTGCGTTGTGTCGTTTCTTCGTTTCGACGCACTCTCATTCTCATGTCAACTTTATAATTTCAATGTAATTCAATTTCCAAGTCTCCTTCTACATTCATTAGTTGGCAAATTAATCCATAATTTTAATATGATTTCTTCTTTGTTGTTATTAATGATAGATTGTTCCGGAATTCTGCAGTATGTTTTATATTTAAGCTATCTACAGATATGTTATAAAGCAGAAAATCGAACGGAGTGGAGAAAATGGATGCCATAAACGTAAACCTGCTTGACAGATCAGGGAAGTTTTTTAAATTTCACAAAAAAAATTCAGGAATAAGTCAGGAAATTTAACTGATTTTCTCAGAGAATACAAGCGATTTCAGGGAGCTTTGTATAAAATCAAATGTGAAGCAGGAAGATCTTGAGTAATTATGTGATGCCATTAGAAGCAATGAAGGCTTTTTCACCGACTAATTTTGTGAAATTTCTAACACTATGTAGAACTGCAAACAATATATAGTACTTGTTATCAGTGATTTACACATTATTATATACTGTATATATAAATATTCTCGGCTGTAATTTAATATACATTGTAAATTATGTTTGTGATTGATGTTTTTTTGTATATGTAAGGTAAAAAAGTTGTGTGCCTACGAAACCGGATGTGTAGAATAATATTAGTCTCTTCTATATATAAAATAAACAAGAAATAGCGACAGTGTTTCAGAATTTATTTTGGATGACGATGTAAGATAACTTCCCTATCTAATTTCTGTGAACAATGAAAAATGAACCATATGCTCATATTACTTGTTATAATATTTGACCTTTTAATATCTGGAAAACAATATGATTCATGGGAAAATGGTCCTGAGAAAAGCTTATGAACCCTGAAATGAATTTCTTCTCGTAAACCGTAACTCTATAGGTCTCCGTTCCATCTGCCTCACTGTCAACGTTTCACATATGTAAACTGTCAGAGACAACGCTATCGATCTTCGTTTCATATATGTAAACTGTCAGAGACAACGCTATCGATCTTCGTTTCACATATGTAAACTGTCAGAGACAACGCTATCGATCTTCGTTTCACATATGTAAACTGTCAGAAACAACGCTATCGATCTTCGTTTCACATATGTAAACTGTCAGAGACAACGCTATCGATCTTTAAGCTGCAATTGTTATCTGTAAATATTTCAGGTTTTCCACATCTTTGTATTTCAAATGAGCAATTCTAAGTATATGAACCATACCGATGCATTCAATGTGATCACCATTTCTACTGATATCCAACCACCCAAATCTCCTCCGTTCTCTTTTTCCTCTCGCACACACCTCTCCCTCCACTGTAGCCAAGACCATCAAGCTGTCACCTCTCTTCCAATGAGCAAACTTCCTCAATTTCATTTTCTTCAGCATCTCCAAAAAGCCTTCCTCTTTTGGAACTCTTTAGTATTCCTGCCAGCTCTTCTCCACAGTTACAATTCAAATATGTAGTCCATCTTTTCCTCTTTCTTCCCAAATGTGAGCTCTTGGTAAAAACAGTGCATTTTTAGTTTGATGAATATACGCAGCTTCAACAAATGCCACAAGTGACGGGATCGTACCGTGGCCGATGACTTCAGATTCCTGCCGCAGGTTTGAATTGGTGGTTGCTCCGTTGATCGGGGGACGAATAGAATAATTCATTATTTTATGGCCTCTCCACAACATCCGAATTATATTTTTCTGGTTTCAAATGAACTGCACGCTTGTCTATTTCTCCTTCCAAATACTGTGCAGCGCGCGAGAGTTCATGGACTTCACTTCGAAATTAGTTGTCGAACGGAGTGAGCGCTGTTCGCGTACTTGTGTCAAAGAGCAAGGTAGAGTACCCTCCCATCCCAGCACTACCCTTCCCCGGAATGTGCACGTAACCATCCCATACCACCACTAGCCTTCCCCATGTGACCTTTCTTGCATGTTGTTGGTCCTAGCGCTGTACGTACGTGACTGAGTATTGTCTCGCATTCACACTATTCATCGTCCATGACCTCCTCCCAGTTCTCATAGTAATTCCCGGTCGAGGAGACGCGTCAGCAGAGAGAGGGAGGCAGGGAGAAAGAGAGGCAGGGAGAAAGAGAGGGAGGGAGAGAGAGAGGGAGGGGCGAGAGAAAGAGGGGAGACGGAGGGGGAGAGAGAGAGAAGGAAGTGAGAGAGAATGAGGGAGGGGGAGAGAGGGAAGGGGAGAGAGGGAGGGGAGAGAGGGAGGAGTGAGAGAGAGAGAGAAGAAAAAAATAGAGAGAGAGAAAGAGAAGGGAGTGTGAGAGAGAGAGAAGAAAGAGAGAGAGAGAGAAAAGGGAGAGAGAGAGAGAGAG
This sequence comes from Nematoplana nigrocapitula, assembly GCA_032274565.1. Classification (NCBI taxonomy): domain Eukaryota; kingdom Metazoa; phylum Platyhelminthes; order Proseriata; family Nematoplanidae; genus Nematoplana; species Nematoplana nigrocapitula. The sequence goes on from JAUYWV010038563.1 coordinate 5,521, forward strand.
GAGGAGGAAGAGGAGGAGAAAGCACAAGAGATCCCAGGGAACGCAGCACTCTACATAACTGCTGGAGCAGGACATCCACGCCACGAGAAGGCAGCTACCTGGGGTTATGTATCGACATCGGCTCACCACCCACATCTCGTCTTCATTCTGTCACAAAATGCCATTCTTTCAAACGTTTCTTTGTGGTCCGCCATTCTTTCTTTTTAATGCTACAATCCATTGTAAATTATTATCACTTCTTTCATGCGATCAGCTTTAATTTGATGAACTTTATTTTTATTTATCTGATGATTGTTTTCTACGTAGTACTTTTTCAGGATTTTCTTCTGTGATCATTTTCCTGACGTAATCAGTTGTCTTTCCCTGCTTCCACGTGTTCCCAAGATTCTTCTTGACATGTTTACCGGGTTCCAGATCTACCATCCGTGAAAGAAACACTGAATTAACATTGGCATTAACTCTGTAGTTTTAACACTTTTCGAATTCCAAAGCTTTTCGAATCAAACTCAGCTGATACTTGCTAATCCAATTCTGTTTTGTTCTCACTTATTTGTACTGCTCACATTCTCTCATATTGTTGATTTCAGATACTCAAAGCTTTCTACTTCTTCTACGGAGACTTTGACCTTTTAACTTTTTTGAATTTCACTGATTAATGTTTTTGTTCTCTTAGCACTGACATTCATTTCATTTTGTCGAGATTATTCTTCTCCAGTCTTTTTGCGATCTCACTGGGGATGTGCTTTTTTCTCTCTAATTCATCCATATAGCTATTTCAATAGAACAGATAATAATAATTAGGTTTGGCTGGAAATTGGGTTTCCGCTGACAAGTGGGACGCTAGCGCCAATTAATCGCAAAGCCAAATTACAGCAAAACCTGTTTTAATTAAGCATCTTCATCCAGAGTTGAACAAGTCACTTGTGAATGACACTACCAGTTTCCATCCTAAAGTGTTTTTTTTAATTTATGTACTGCTATAATTGTTTACATTTATGTTCACTATTTTCGAATTTTTTTTCCAACTTTCGTGTTTGTGTATCCTTGAAAATGTTATCGAATTAACGAAGCATGTTGAATTTTCAAGCATCTCTCTGACTGTTATTCTTCATCTCCCGAATTTATTTACCTGGAATCCGTTATTCTATATGAATATTTTTGCGACTAACTTTTTCAGGCTGTCACCTTTTGGACCTATTGTTCTCAAATAGACATCAACAGCATTCCGTTTTGTCTATAAGTTGTTCTATATACAGTAGAGGCTCTATTGATATTTAACTTCATCGACGCTTTTGTATGGAACATTTATCGCTTAACATCATATTTTTATCGATAGGTAATTCTATTATGTCATTTGCGAAGAAAGTTTGACTTTGAATTCCATCAGAAGAAGAGAATAGTTGCAACCTGGACTAGTCAGTATACAGTAATTTGATATCAGATTTTCGTCAGATGATAAAGGGAAAGTGAACCGCCTAAAAATCTAATCGTTTCCAGTTTCGCTACTGCGTGATTGACCCAGTATGCTGACACGCATTGCATTCAGATACAGTAATTAATTTCAGGATATTGCCATAAATTGCAGAGTACTCGCACCTCTCCGGTTGGATTGCAGAAACCAATCGATACAAATGATCTCTGGCGGCAGTGTAGCTCTCAGTATAGAGCACTGTCTCACTGCCAGGTAGCCTAGAACTGTGCAACTCCAATACAACTGACATAAAATATTTGCTAACTGTTAAGCACCATCTTACCTCTGCAGTACATTTTGGCTATCGTGACTTGTTCCCCCAGATTTATAGCGATAGCTTTCTTTGGTCGCACAGTAGACTCACATTTCGTTCATCACAATGAGGTGAAAGATCTTTGAACAATTCTCTTTTCTCTCTGATCTTGTTCCAGTTAAGGCAAATACCACATTACCCTGTGTGTCATATGCAGACAAAATAGTTTAAAGAATATGTTCTTGGCAACTCCAAACTTTGTTGGTGATGTTTTTTTGCAATGTGGGATAGTTCTATGCATTCAGTGCACACATTATTGACGAACCGATGTCTAATGATCAACGGTCAGGTCTGTCTTCTCGAACTGTGCTAGCCAATGACAACAAGTTATGTGAGCACCTCATGTTAAATTAGTTATATGTGCAATCTTGGCTAACGTTGAATTACGATTCCAAAAAATAAATATCACTTTTGTAAATCTTCTCTTTTGAAATAAATTTGTAAAAGCTAGTTAGTAATATTTTTAAAGTGAATGTCTATTCTAATTTAATACTAATCACAGAGGTATGACTTTTATTCATGAAAGATTAAAACTGTTGCACAAGAAAACGATTTATCAGACTTTTGAATGAGATAATACTTTTTACTCTATATATTTCATATTTTTATCATATATTTCATCATTTGACAAATAAAGTATCAAGGATTCCCTTCGGAAAACACAAAATTCTAGTCCACATTTTGCCTCTTACATAATTATTTTTTCTTGTTTCCTAAAGAACACTGCACGACATGTAATAATTGTAATAAGATATTCAAACTCAAAACACATCAACATGTAATCCATAAAACATTAAAGTTAATAATATAAGTATGGGGCAAATTATGACATTCTGCACGGAAAAATCATTTTCACAATTACTTGCTCTATTTTATAAGTAGTCACTTATTTATCTCAGTCGGTTATACAGTAATTTATGGTTTTATGAAACTGCAAATATTAAACTTTTGTCAAATTTTCTTTGAGAGCAAGGAAAATGTACTTTTTTTGAAAGTTTCTTAAGTAAATCTTTTATTTATATGAATATTTTAATAAAATCTATTTTTATCGAGTTTTGTAAGGTAGTCCGCGGAAGGTTTGTTCAGTTTATGTCATTAATGCGAGGTTAGAGATTTCCCATGGGTAACATTATATTGTCTCTCATTTTTTTTTGTTTTTTATTTCATGTCATAGAGAAATGGGGAAATGTCTGGAAGCCAGACAGCCATTTCATTAACAATAAATCTAGTAAACAACGATTCCTAGGAGAGGGTTGGAGTACTTTCTCTGTCTCCAAAAATATCCTTCTATAGTTAAATATAATAATGCTATTTTAATGCTGTCTTTTTAAAGTGTTTGTTGTGTTCATTTCATCGAAACAAATGTGGCAAGCAATTACGAAATCTCTTGGATATGTACTTGTTTTAAATATCCAGGGACGTAGCGTGGTCTATATGGTTGGTGGTTCGTTATGCCCACAAAGCTATTTAGTGACATTTTTTAGATTCCTATTCGTATTTACGATTTCTGTTTTTCAAGTCAATTTTAAACGTACCATACATTTTATTCAGAATAGAAAGATTATGGTCACATAACTTTATTTTCTAGAAAGGATTATGCTCCGAAATAGTACTACTAAATTAATAACAACACCAGTGGCCCACTGCAGCTACGCGTGTAAGTGTTGTTATGAATAAAGCACAACGCACTCCATCGCTCAGTTGCTGTCCAGCATGTTTTCGGCATACGTTCAATCAACCACCGCCTATAGGCCTATAGCGCAGCGCCGTAGTCTTTTTGTTTGTGTTCAACGCCAGAATGAGAGACAAAATAAATAGTAATGCTTGGCTGAATGTGCCAGCCTGTGTGTGAGTGAATCAAGTCGCGATAACTCGCTCTCTTTCTCTGTCAGGTAAACTGACCAATCAGATGACGTGTTCTAGCGTTACGCGACCGATCGAGCTACTTATCCGGGAATCGTGTAGCTTACTTAATAATATAGATTACCGTATTTTTCGGACGATAAGGCGCTCCGGATTAAAAGACGCAGTATCAGTGAACAAATTTATTTTCATATATAAGGCGCATAAAGCGAAACAAAACAGTCGGATAGGTCAGACTTTCTTCAACTCACTAACAATAACTGCCAATATTGTTTACTTGTAACACAAATTACATAAAATTACTCACTTTTTCAATCATCCCTCTTCTACAAATCCGTCAAATTCTTCATCTTCCGTGTCGGAGTCAGTTGGGCGATGGCGGCATCAAGCAAGCCCGGATCCCTCTCGTCATCATCTGAGTCAGTCTCATTGCTGTTGCTTAGCCGTACATAAGGCGCACTGCCGATTTTTTTTAGCAAATTTAAGGATTTTCAGTGCGCCTTATAGTCCGAAAAATACGGTATTATAATACTCAAGTTTTCATCAAAATATCACATTAATACTGTAAACAAACCGTAGTTACTATTATTATCTATTTATGAAGACAGGATAAACAAATGTGTCTTAAATGAATGTTACAATAATTGCCTAAAACCTCATCATATATGTAGTTCACAGTTTTTGTAGTGTGCATCGCCATAACAGCCAGAGAAAGCTGTCAGTTGTCCCTGGTTCATAGACGTTCGTAAGTAAGTATATAGAACTCACATGAAGTGGCGAGAAATGTACACACCATTTGTAATATGATCCTAATATTTGAAAACAGAGCTTGTAGCTTGTAACAGATACACTGACTGCATTATTAAACTAACGGGTATTTTAAAATACATATATTAATTTTTACTAGTTGACGTGTTCTGGAAAAAACGTTGTCTAACGTACGACATTCATTGGTTTCCTTATTTATAGCTATCTTAGGCTCCCTGTAATCGACTCATTTACTCACGTTAGTACAGAAATGAAAACTAAGTGAATAATTAAATTAGCACAGTAAAACAGCAACTTAAAATTACGACCCATAAGTAATAAATCGCTGCAAAATCTTGATTGACGGAAACCTTAACATTATGCCACTTGATTTTGATAAATACGGTACAGACATATTTTTTAACATTTTTCATACAAGTCAAAAATGTTTTGTTAAATTTAAAAGTGATTTTTTTGTAAAACGTAGTGGTCGTCCGAACTCCCGAAATTTTAAATTATTGTTTTTGTTCTTTTTAATTCAGAAAAATCAGAATTCAGATTCACCCTGCGATTTGAAAAGACAACAGAGCCTGGTCCATCAGTCGGGGAATCCCACTGCCGCTGGTTGTCCTTCGGGATCGTCCTGTTCTCATCTGCTCGACGTCCTCATGCACCATCCAATATACAGGCAAGTGATTAAACAACATGTTTTCTGTATAAATACACATGTACATTATATGTACTGTATATTCGACCTATTTCACAATGTCAGTACAATCGGTCAGCAATTTGTTTAAGAGAAAATGTAGCGCAACAAAAACAGGACAGTTTTATAAAATAAAACAGGTAAAAGCAGTCTACCTGTTACACAGTAGATGTGAAGGTTGATTTATGTTACTATGTCAGAAGCCTCTGGACCGGCCGGCGAGACCAATTACAGAAAAGCAAGAAATTAGGTTTTGGATCAAAATGCAGAAGACATTACATACTTATGATATGAGTTAAAACTTTGGGCTCACTGACCGGCCGAGAGGCTTCTGACATCTTCAGGTCCCGTTCATATGTTATTGATATGGCTTCTACAATCACGTTTCTGTCCGTGTGAATCGTTTTACTAGCTATGTACTAAATTTTTAGATCGTATACGCTATTTAATTATTACATAATGTTAACCACAGAATGCAATGAGAATGAATAAAGTTTAAAGTTTTAGATATAAGCCATTTTTCTTTATCATGCAGAAACAAGATACTTCTAATACAGCTGATACAAACAAAATTAAAAGCTAATTATCCATAAAAACAACATTTTACATTGATAACATATTGTATATGTTGAGGTAGAAAGAAGCGCCATTGTTTGATTAGCGCACAATTTGAAGACGGTCTGGTCTCTCTTGTCCTTTATGTACACCACCTCCAACAACACAGATACACCAGTCGGAGCATTGCCAAGGATGGTGAAGCTATTCTTCCAGAGGAGGATTGCAGAACACCGCCATATTCAATCTTTGATCCGAGTTCACGTGAAAGGCTGTTGTGCATCATGCAGAATCAATACGGAGAACAGATAGGTTCACCGCATCCGTGACTGTGGAGGAAGCAGTTGACATGAAGGACAGGAGGAGACCATTTTTAAAGTGCGCGCTGTCGAACAACGGTGGTGCTTTCCACCTTCACGTATTTAAACAATGTTAAATTTATATTATTTTTACAAACTATTTTTCACGTACTCTGTCTGTTGATGAGCAAAATATCTCGAAATAATTGCCGCAATAAACTATATAGTGTTGTTCAGATATGCTGCTTCCTTTACATAGTTTCTTGAACATCAAGACTGCTGAAGCAACAAAATTTCACTGATTATTGGGTACAGCAAAAATCTTTGTAAAACCAAAAAATAGGATTGATAACTTCAAAATTTACTAATTGGGATTATAAGAGAAAATTGTCTAATTTATAATCTTTTGAATAAATTCATATGTAAACAAGTATTTCTCCCTTCGTATTTACCGAAATGATGTGCTGCACTACAATCATGTTGCTAAATTTGAAAACAAATACATTTCTTGCTCGGTTCATCATTGCATGTAAGCTGGGAGCACCTATAACGTTAACCTAAAAGAGGGTGAAATCATGCAGAGGTTAACCTACAACATACAGTATACTGTATAGTGGAAATTAAAGGGATTGGCTGATTGATACCCCCATGTATCACAAATTTCGAAAGGGCATATTGACTGTTTCGTTAATTTAAGTTATACTGTAAATACTTAGGTTCCTGCTTGTTAATCAAACTGGCAATCAAATTGTCTGCAGTTTTCCCTATCATTATTGAAACTTTTTTATACAAAAAATACACACCGAAATAGAGTTTACTGAGAAAATGTTTGACACGCACACACACACAATCTAGTTCTATAATTAATGATTTGGTCTGTGTCGCACAATTTCAAAGTCTATGTCAGCTGCTCTCTATGTTGTATGTTTGCGCGATTTGATGAGAGAATTTTTTTATGTGAAATGCAGCAAAACTGAAAAAATACGCGACGAAAGGCGAATCCGTGAAAATATAAAACTTGCAAACACCAAACTTATATAGCATTGCTAGGAAAGGATTATAATAATTTAATAGGACCATCCACCAACTAACAACTACTGTATGTGCTGGCACAATGGGAAAACTATGAATCTATGTTTCAACATGGTTATACATTAAAAACTTTAAAACATTTTCTGTCAAATTATATAAACTTATATCGCTATGCTAATAAATCTCGTTCTTTTGCAGAATATTCTACGTCTCGCACGACTCTCAGGACCTCAACATATTCAGCTATATTGCGAGGGATGGCAAAACAAGCATATTTAAATGCAATGTTTTTAAAACGTGCAAGAAGGTATTTCATTAAAAAACATTTACGCATTTGTATCAGCGTAGAGTTGTGCGGGGGGGGGGCGCATGAACTACATACATTCGCACGATGGAGTTCTTTCCGCAGTGCACATATTTGCCCAACGTGCATGCGCAAAAATGCGAGCTTCATAGATCTTGCCTGTTCAATGTATATGCAGATAATTCGTCTTTGAAAAAAATACAAATTTCAGCATGCAATGTTTATTTCCGAGTGTTGTTGACCATGCTCGTTCTTAGTTATTGGATCCCTCGGCTCGAATAGCCTTTGGCGATGCAGAATTGGTTTTGACAGCTGCGAAACGGGAGGAGATATTATGAAGATAGCAAGAAACGGCGAACCCCTTCCATACGCGAATTCGATCGTAGAGAACAGAGATGCACACGAAAAAACATTCTCTGAGTGCTTGTTCATCTTCTTGTAAAAAAGAAAGAGAGAGAGTGTGTGTGCGTGTGTGTTTGTGTGTGAAAGGAGAACAGGGAATTTGTAAATTGTAAATATCACTGTGGTTCGAAGAGTATATATTATGACGTATACGGCAGGCAACCACCCCCCGAACAAGAAGGAAGGATATTTTAATCTGCCGTCCTTTCTCCCGAAACAGAATCGTAATACTACTTGACCTAGTTATTGTCGTCAGTAAGCGACCCAAACCAACCACAATATTTATGCAGATTTTATTTAAATGAACACCGCCGCGAGAAAGACAGGAGAGGGAGGCAGTTTATCTTGGCGTTAATACGGTGCTTTGGCCATTTGGCTGACGCAAAACATCACTTTCCTCTTATTGATATACAGTAGAAGAGCTAATGCAGTGCCAGAAGGGGAATGGGATTTCAAATAAGCAGCATGCTCTCTATAATTGAATGGCAAAAAATTGTTTGGATAGTCAAATATGTACACTTGCTATACGCACATGGTGTGAGCATTATCAATAGTTTATTCTAATAGCAAACTGAACGAAGAAAAAAGTACAGGAAGGAGAGTAGAGTTATTAAATGATTATATTCAACTAGCGAGGTACACCAAAAATGGTAAACATACATTTAAAAAAATGCATTCATTCTGATAGTGTAAGGAAGACATCCCATGCTCAGAAAGAGCTATTCATTTTAATGTGTCAATTTTGAACATTCTAGAAACAATTAGTCAGATCTAGTTTATGTGTCACAATATTTTATAATTTAATATGCAATTTAATTATAAATGCTAATGTCAAGTGATACGAGTATAACCATAGCAGTTGAAAAAATGCTTGAGAATCAAAATATTTATTATTCAGTCAGTCAGGTGTTCCTTCTCCAATTCCGGAGGTTAGAGATCACAGATCGCCACTTCTTGCTGTCCAGCGATGCTCTGAAGACCGTCTCTGTCATCCATATACTTTCGCGTTGGTCTTCCTCTACTGCGTGTTCTTTCTATCCCTCCTCCCATCAGCATTTCTTTTTTGCTCCCGTCATGTACTAGATTATGACCACAATAAGCCATCATTCTTGCCTACTGTAGATATTACCCAACAATTCTTTCCTCGTATGCGCCATCTGCATCACTATCATTTTCGACCCCCTCAAACAACTTCACTTTCATCATTCTACTCAAAGCCCTCATTTCTGTTGCTTCAATCTTTCTTTCCATTGCTTTTGTTACTTAGCATCCACGCTTCGCATCCGTAGGTCAACAATGACCATACATAAGTGCTAATAGTATCAATTTGGTCTACACTTGTAACTTTTCCCCACACAACACCTCAAATTCTTTTATTTATTTCTATATCACATCGGCCATCATTGGTCACTGTTCTATACCTAGATACAGCAGCAAATGAACTTGCATTACCTCGTCCGCTGGCTAAATACAACTAGCATGATGTTAACTTCGTAAATTCGGAAGTAATTGTTTTTATGATGCAATTATCCTTCCAACTGCAGACAAATTTGTATTTTATCTGGTCAATAATGACTTGCAATTTTCAATGATTTTCTGCCTGTCACTTTTAGTAATCGCTTGGCATTATATGTAACTGTACATCTTTAAAAGACAGTAAAACCTAATTAAATATTTTCCATATTTATCAACACTTCTTCAGTCAGCCTCTTCAGTACCATCGATAATTCAATAAGAAGCACACAAGACGTCAAAATTGTTCTGATCTTTTAGGGGAGAAGAAGAGATGACTGAGAGAGAGATAGAGGCGATTCTGGCGAGATGATGTCCCATAATCTAATTGTTAACTCTGGTATTTGATAATTTATTTCTTTACAACAGCTCTAATTCGATTTGGCAATAGCGATCAATAATAGAACAAGACAACCATGAAAGCAAATAAGACTGTAGACTGTATAGTATAGTAGTAGTAATATACTATATAATATAATAGATGCCAAGAAATCAGGATAATAAACACATTTCTGAACTATTTAAGTTTGTAAATTTAGAACTTTATCAATTAAAGATGTGACCTAAAGCTCACAAATTGTCAATAAAAAATCTAAGACACAATACATTGTTTAAAATAGAGGACGTTCTATTCTGATATAAAATAGGTATATTTTCTAAACGTTTTCGTGCCATAATTCAGGAAAAGAGAGATCCAACATAGAAAGAACGCGAAAGATACCACATCAAAAATTGAAGAAGAATATAATCATAAGCTGCTTGATTTGTTTAAAACCAATTCTATACCTCGAGACGTCTATGAGAAGATAAGGTCGACAGGGGGCAACTTGCCGCGTTTGTATGGTACTGCCAAAGTACATAAGACCAATACTCCCTTACGTCCTGTTATCGCTATGCCAGGTAGCATCTACTACAATTTGGGACAGTGGGCATACACTCAGATCAAACATCTCGAAGGAATTAAGCCAGACTTCAATTCTTTTGATATCTCGACATTTCTGGCGGAGCACAGACTGGAAGCTGATAAAGTATGGTTTTCGGCGGATGTAGTGTCTCTTTTCACAAATGTACCAATAGACGAAGCGGTAAGCACTCTCATAGAGGAACTTTTTGAGCAAAAAGATAGCATCCATAAGATAGAAAACGACACATTCAAAGAACTTATTCTCCTGGCGACGAAAGACATAACCTTCCGTGCACCCGATGGAACAGAATGGATCCAGAAGGATGGAGTGGCCATGCGAAGCCAACTAGGTCCCGCTATAGCAAATATCTGGATGTTCAGGAGAGTAGACTCCAAGGCAAGAGAAATCTTAAAAGGTGGTATCTACAAGCGATATGTTGACGATACCCTGACGAGTGCGGAGCGGGCAGATGTGACAGGTGTTCAGGAAGAACTCAACAAAATACATCCAAAAGTAGAATTTACGATTGAAAACCTTGACCGCCACAGAGAGTTAGCGTTTTATGATATAAAACTGAAGATGAATGAAGTTGTATCAACATCAACGTATGTGTACCGGAAACCCAGCTCCACAGAGGTAGTTAAGAACTATCTGGCCGACGCACCGTGGAAGTACAAGAAAGCAGAAGCCTCAGCAATGATTGAACGGGCACTACTACTACCCTCAAAGTCAACCGATAAAATTATGAACACAAATTATGGCGAACAACCGATCGATATGATCACGTAGCATAAATCGTGC
>JAUYWV010038674.1:0-16428 GCA_032274565.1 Nematoplana nigrocapitula
ATTCATTCGGTGAACATTTTAGATTATTGTACTCTTGAGTAGTGTAATATGATTTTTCAGCGTTTATTAATGTTATTGTGCCATAACTTCCTTTTATCTGGAAGCAAATTTTAATTTACTAATAAAATTTAAATAAAAGAATACAAAACATAAAATGACTGGGGGATAAAGTAAAAGATTTTTGCATTACAAAAAGAAATTTGTGCATATCAATTAAAGGAAGAATGAAGAATAATTACATCCTTGCTTCGATGTCTTCCAAACCCGTAAATTTTAAATGTGTACTCATCATAATCATTTCCCTAGCCTTGTAGGCCGTTGGCGCAGCCATAACTTGACACTCTCCCTCCAGCTTCTTAGTACTATAATAAAATTCTCCAAATTGCTTTATTTTTGCATTAATGAGTTTAAATATTATAGTTGTCTACATCTTCCTACAAGCCTTCTGTTCAATTTATATTTTCAATCCTTACGATACTGCACTATACCATCATTTCGACTGACATTTAAATTAATGATGCGCTCTGTACCGTTGATCTGTCTTGAGTAGAAATAATATTTTGAAACACAGAAACTATAGTATAGAAACTTTAGTTATGTTTAGTTGTTTAAATTTAGCACTACAGTAAATTAACTCATGTTCAAAATTAAAATCGAGCATTTTCCTTATTTGATCTTATAAAGATATGCAATTGTTAGTGTAATATGGTTTGGATTGTCTATTTTATATTTCAGTCTAATGATGGTTATTGTACAACCGAAACACGTCATAATAAATTCAATAAATGACTTCTCTTTGCTTTTCTGTTTATCTTTTGTTTACAAAAATCATTATAAAGTGTCTATATAGTTGAGGCATCCACGATGGGAGTCAAATTTTAACAATAAATGTAAATTAATCGAATAGTTTTAGTGTTCTAATGAAAATTTGATCTATCCGCATAATAAAGCCTGATTGAAATTACACTTTAAAGCGGTTTATTAAGCTAAATTATTATTTTAAAACACATTGAATTTTTTAATTTCATTTTTGAGTGAGATTGTTTGTAAAATGAATCTAATGAATCTATAATGTATATTATTGTTCATTGATTTTCATGGTGGCTGTTGATATTATTTTATCGAACAATTTCAAAATAATTGTTATTCGCCCGCTAATTTAATTACATTTAATAGAATAAGACAGAAGATGTTATTCGCCCGGAAAAGCGGGCATACTATATTTTCCTAAACAAATTGATTAACTGATGAAACAGCATATACCGTAATTTTCTAAAACATACTAACTCAATAAAAATACGTCTCTTAGTAAAAACTGGAGGAGAAATATATCTGCTAGATATACACTCACTTTTGCTCCATTCTTTTCAATAACCATCGTAGGATTCTTCATGTCACTTTCTTCTGTTGTTAAGATTGAGAAGTGTTGAGAAATGCAACTGTGAGATGTAGAAGGCAGCTCATTGTCCTTTGTATACCACGATAACTTTCTGTTATTTTAAATGAAATTTTTCGTTTTTGAGCAGAGTTCATTCTCTTGTTGTATCTTTCTATAGATGCATCACTTTTATGGTTTGTAACCGCTTTTATCTGATCGTTGGGTATATCATTTTCTTTTAGCCAAGTCACAAGTGATACCTGAGTGCAGTGATTTGTGTAGATTCTAGAAAGATGAGCCTCGCGTGAAATAGTTTTCATCAATTCTTGCAATGTGTTTTGTCGAGTGCTTCTTTTCACAATAATACTCTGAGTCGTTCCATTTTGTCCTCGGTTTGGGGAAAAGAACATCGATAGACTTCGGGAGCTTCTCCAGGTACATTTACGTATATACATAGAAAATATTTTTTAACAATTATTTACATATTTATATTATAGAATGCGAGTAAACGCTATGAGTTAACAGAGTTAAATTATGAGTTTCAATGAGTGACAACAAGGTCAATATGACGGTTTCGTTTTTTAGATCAGTTCAGACTGCCTTAGTTAGTTCAATTAAAATCGCTTTTCTTTATCACTAGATCATATCTGGAAGAGTTTTGGCAAGGATACTGATGTATATAATATGAAAAACGATCAATGTCAATAGTCTCGTCCTTTCAAAGTGCGTTTTGCAGGTGTTGCGTAATACCTACTTCCAGATAAGAGCTAGTGATAATGAAAGCAATTTTAATTGGACTAAGGCAGTCAGAACAGATCTCATAAATCAATTTCATTAGATGAGTCTTACATTGACATACTGCATAGTGTAACTCATCTGTCTATCTTTGGTCCCCTATAAGATAAGGATGGGATCCTTGTTCCTGAATCAAGGGTTCTTCTTGTTGTGGGCCCGCAAATGACTGTGCAGGCTGAGCTAGAAGCGCAGCTTCTTAAAAAAAGATGGCATTAATGGGGTGGCCTCTTGCTGATTGTTGCCAGCCGCTCTTTTCAGTCTTTCTTTGTCTCTGTTTGCTATTTCAAACGTCTCGCATGATTTTCTGGACGTGGATCTCCAGTGAAGTCTGATGGCGGTTAGCTCCTCCAAGCATTTTTTTTCGGGTCAAGTTGGCAGGACTGGAGCAGCTGCTGAACACCGCTAGACAAACAAAATGATAAAATTGGTGCACGAGCGAGGAAATCCTTTACTAAAACTTCGCATCCCTAAGCAACCGTTAGAAACGACTGCAGACGGAGTTTCAGAACTCGATCGAGAAGAACTAGATATAATTGATTTTCATTAATAGGGGCCACAAAAGGAGTAAGATTCAGCGATTGATCAATGAGAACCATGAACGATATCGAAGTTGGATTTGCTTCCACAGCCTGTATTCTTGCTAACTCTACTATCACAAGATAATTTGTATTGTTATATAATAATAATAATAATAATAATAATAAATATATTTATCCACAGTCATCTGCATAAATGCATTCGGAGTGGGTATACCATTGGAGTTTCCCGTATTATTTGTTTCTGTTTCACCATTGTGTTTACTGTTTCACAGTTCATTTGTTTATCACACTGCATTTGTCAAGTCACGTTTCACTGTTGTTAAAATTTCATTTCTGTACCGATTCCCATTGTGCAGTCTCTATCATAATAAACATCAATATTTATTTATTTTATTTTATTTATAGATGAGGATGTTAATTGAGAAAGTAGATTTGCAAAAGAACAAAAATGTGATTGATGTACCTAAAATAATGAGCTGAGGTCAGGTTCTTTCTTCCACAGATTCAAGAAAATGTTGGCCAAAGTTAGGCCCCTGCGGACCAATTATATTTGACGAAACTTTATACAAAAATTCACCTGAAGTAGAAAGTTTGATAGTCTGGAAGTGAGGCACATCAAAAAAGATTTGCAGTATAATTCAATGCTTTCAGTTAATGTACGTATATCAGTATACATATTTTCCCTTGGTGCAGTCAATTCCGGAAAAGGACACCCATTTCCAAAGCATATATGTATTTAAATCAGTCAATTTCAAATGTTCTGCACTAATTACACTTACATAATGCGTTCTTTTGAATTTGTATGCATATACAGTATATTCAAATACAACACTCTGTATGAACAGGTGCGTTGTCCAGCGAGAGAGAGTTGTCTACATCCAGTGCCTCTAGTACGACATGCAAATAGTCCAGGAAATGCTAGAATCTTTCGCCTGTCATCGTCTCCTGCAGCTAGTCGTAAACAATGCCTGCCGTAGCCGCCACAGCCATTACAACAGTCAGGCTCCACCCTCTTTCGAAACAAATTTGCCTGAAGCTTCCTGCAGCTTTTTCGTCGTGATGAGCCTCCCATTGAAAGCTCGTGAGATACTGGTGACATGCAGCTTTTCCTTTATTCTCTTCAATATGATGCCAGACCGAAGCTGCACAATCCGATCGGTCACTTCTGCGGTCAATCTGACAGTCCTCAGTCTTATCTTCTGCCATGGTCAACCTCGAGAGAGTTTCCATCGTGATGCCACATAACAATTGTCCGGGTTGTGGCCGTGGCAGCTGTGACTCCTAACCGCTGTAAAAGTAAGGGCCTATCTTGGGCCAGCAAGTTAGGGCCATACTGGCACATGACCGCGGGGAAAGTAAGGGCCCCTTTGGGGCAAATTTAATAAACTAAAAAAATGGCATTTGTAATGAGAACTTGAATAAAATATAATTCTTTACTGCGTAGTGCGCAAAAATAAACTTATACCTTATTGTAAAATCATACTGTCAACCACTAAAGTAACAATAGAGAAAGTTTTTTTTAGGGAATCTAGGATTTAGTACGGACACAAGAAAATCATCGCCCGACGAAATAACATGTGAAACACTCGACCAAGAGCGATTCGTCGATGACGCGTGAATTTGCATGCATGCACTGGAATGAACCTGACTGCACAAACTTTGAACACTGTTCACTTAATACGAACCTAGTGCGCAACAAAGAAATTGGCTGCATTACAATTAACAATGTGTCTATTTGTAGAATTGACTGTTGTCTAATAAAAAATTGATTTCACCTAAAATAATTCTACCTGGAAAAACCTGTATGTTTTATCCATAGGTACAGTATACTGGAGATTACCTATAGATCTGCAATCTGGCGTATCGATTGCATCTATTACCGCTGTTTTATCTGAAGCGTGTAAAATCCCACGAAACGATAGTGTCCATCTGATGTCCAGCTCAACTACCAGTTTGCAAATCTACAGGATTTCTCGGTCAAAATAGACTACCGTGCACTCAAGCTTAACATTTATGCAATCACCCCAGAGTTTGGTTCATTCAGTGCAGAGCTTCACGCACACTGAATAACGGTATAAGCAATCGATCTAAACTTTCGATCAATCGAAATAGAGGTGTAGTCACTCAATATATTCGAAAATGAAATGTAACTGAACACCGAAAAGTAGGAATTGCACTCACAAAAATTGAGAAACAAAAACATGTTATATTAATTCTCCATCCTGACACCGCCGAATGGTGGGTCCTACTAATCACGTCTCTGCCCGTGATGGAGTTGATCATAGATAATGAATATGTTTATCTCTTGAGAGAGAAAGCAAGGCTATTTATATCTAAGGAGTTGATGCCGAAATCAATTCAGTGTCTCAGATCACTTCTGAATTGACCTTGCTCCCCACGTTGGCGTGGTTGCGCTAACTACACTTGCCGTTCAGCCAAATATCTTTTTGTGGCTGCTTTGCACTTCGAAAAGCACTCCTCAATGGGATTTAAAAATAGACTCCAAGAAGGCAAAGCCTTTGTTCGAAACAATGCATTCTTGCAAGCATGCTCCCGCACGTTGTTCTGACACGAAGCCTTGTCAAACAGGAAACAAATTTGTTGATTCACCCCAAAATTGTCAGCACACCAAGTCTGTAGTTTGCCAAACCAAGCATCAAATTTCTCTCTGGTTGTTCCCCATCCGATTGATTTCGTAATAGACCGGTTGTCCATGATTGAAAAGATCACATATTGCGCCTGGCAAAACGTGGCGAGCAACGGATCCTTTGCGGGATCTGCCAAACTTACAGCGAATGTGTAAATTATGGCCATTTTCGTCGCAATATACAAAAGTGTGTCTGGATTCGGCGGCGGGCCTTCCGCTGATTCCCACCACGCGGCATACTCCATCCTTCGTTGAACAGTCAACGGACTTTTTCGTTCAAAAGGTACTGTTTCTATTTTTCACAGTAATTAGGGCATTATGCAAGTGACGACTGATGGTGGACGTGGAGGGATGTCGAAACGGCAGACGAGCATTTCACACATTTGTTCCAGTGTCAAACTAGAATTTTCTTCAATTTGACTAATTATATATTCAACTTGTTCTTCTGTCATCACCTCGAACCGTTTTTAGTTTAGATCGATTGCTTATACCGTTTTTCAGTGTGCACGAAGCACTGAATGCACCAAACTCTAGACTGATTGCATGAATGCTAAGCTTGAGTGCACGGTAGTCTATTTTGAGCGAGAAATCCTGTAGTTTATCTATTAGCCATAACTATGATTTTACCACACAACCATGGATGAATGTCTTACGGTTAACTTATTTCCAATTTCTGAATACATTATTTAAAATTAATTCTCCGATATAAACAATGGTCTACTTTAACTCTTCACTCGTACATGTCTTCTCATGTCATAATGACCACACTCAAAGGATAAGTAAACAATTTATTAAACTATTTATCCTTCTGGTTGGATGCTCTGCTTAAAGTTTTAGTCAAATTCTCAAACAATCTATAAAATATCAACATCATTAAACCTTTTCGCTCTATGTTTATACTGGACTGCCCCATATATGTCCCATACTTTCGAGTCCTGTTTGATGCCAATCCATGTGTAACAGACCTATTTCGCGTTTGATTGCTCAATGTTGCTCAATGAATGTGTGGTAAAACCTATATAAAATATTTAAATATCATTTGAGACAAAAGCAGTATTTTCCTATTTCCTCCATATTTATGGTGATCATTTTTTGCTGTGGAAGTGTGCAGGAGTTTAACATTCGTCAACTCCCCAACTTTTTTATTTTACTGATATCATCAAATTAATTATTAAATTTGATTGTCGAATGAAGTGGCCGGACAGGTTATGATAAGCTTAATTGAAATTTAATTATTTAAAAGTTTAGAGATTCCTGTCGAAGTAATGTCAAAAACAATTTTAAATTTACGAAGTTTAAGGAGAAACAACAGCACAAATAGGTTGGGCAACATTTAATCGGACATGTTTCGCTTGTACAATAAGCACCGTCAGCGGGAAATTTACAGATTGTTCATGCACAACAAAACGTGACACGTTATTTAAAAGTGGAGGGACAAAGTATGGGGCGCTTAAGCTATTATGGCCGTTTTTAGTTGAGAAATTTAACATTTTATACTTTTAATTATTATTTTTATTTTAAGTAATATCTATGTTATCAAATTATATTGCAGTGATAAAATGCAATGTATGATATTTATATCTATGAAATCTATAATATAAATATTCAAAGTTGGGATACATACTTTATTTGTTGTTAATAATTTTCTAAATTTCCTTTAAAAACGGCCATAATAGCTGAAACATCCCATATAATACAAAAATTCGAGATGACCTAGGCCGTTGATAAAAAACGTTGACACGAGGACTACTTTCCTGACTCTCAAATATTCATTTGCAAGAATGAGATCAGTGCGCAGACAGACTTCTTTTCTAAATTGTGACCGGAAAGTGCTGTGATGTCGTGTAAACGTCGTTCTAAGAACAAGTCACCTTAGTGGTTCTTGCAGCGGTTGTGTCTGGATTGATCTATATGAGAGTTACTGGGTCGAAATTTTCTACATCTTTCCCCTCACAGTCACTACCGAATAAGTTTGGTTGAAACATCGCGACTTTTTTTGTTAAATAATCACTTTTCTAAAACTGTGATCTTACATATTGCACTTTTTCTGGAAGATAGCTGCCTACGATGCAGCTCACTTGACTGCACGTACTGTGTAAACAAATCAACTCATTTCCATTCAAGTTAGACAACCCACCAAACCTCTGTCTAAAATCTTTGTTTAAATATAAACAAACAGACTAGCATGAAGAAGGGTGAATACGATAAACCAGCGAGTTTTAAGAATGATCAGCGCAATTTTTGAGAATTGTCCCATCTATAATATCTATTACCAATGCATCATAAAAGCATTGAAAGAATGATATATGTATACCAGTTAATAACAATTCATTAGAGACTTACTCTTTGTAGGTAGGTATGTAGTATACTGTATAACTATTATGGAGAAGGAGCACCGCTACAGCGGATGGATTTCTGGTTTGATGCAACAAACGACAGTTCAGTTGGCTTGCTGGTGGAGTCTTACCAGAGCGCGGGTCTTAAAATTAGGTGCAGTGAGCTAGTTCTACCAGCTAGTCCTTCCTATACTACCGTGCTCTTCATCTTCTCCGGTGTGTGTGTGTATGTGTGGTTGCCTAGGTGACGGCAGAAAGTAAATGCCTGCGGATTAATAAAGACCCACCGGATTTGCTTTACGAGAGCTCTGATTCAGACGGTGATGATAGACATTTGAAGAGGCGCTGATTAAAGGAAAATAACGTTTTGATACGACTTAAACCGCTCACAAAAGACGCACTTTTTGGCCTTTAGATGCGGATGAGTGACGTTCTCCGAAATAATTCGAGTTGCGACGAGTTTCAATCACAAGTAATCATAAATTAAATTTTAATACGACGATTAATGTATCAGGTAAAGTTTTCGCATTTACAATAGATAAAGAATGAATAGTTAAGAACCAAGTCAAATTTAAATCGGTTTCACTTACAATATCCATTTTCAAAGATGTCGGAAAATTTCCGAAAGACTGGCAACAAGGAATAAAAAAATAAAATACCTTCAGAAAATAAAATGCACATTTGTATTATTCAGACTTGAGATGCTTGGGCGGGAAATGCAGCCCAATATCGGATTAAGTGCGTTGCTCGGAACAATTCGGAACTCTCAATCAAGAAGGCTTTTTAATAAAGACTGGGAAACTTCGATTGAACGTATCCCTGAATAATGTCTGTACATCTTTCTTTCTGAAGGTTTCTCATTAAATGTCTAGTTTTGTTTCGATTGGTTGCTTAGATTCGATTTAGTTCTCATTTTTCTTTTAAGAATTACTAAACGTTTATTAAAGTTTTCGGAATATATCTCCTAATATTGTCTTAGCAAGAAATAAATAGTAAACGCATTTCACAAGATCAATCGGAAACTTATGTTTATGCATCTTTTCATAGAAGCAAGCTGTTCATCTTATTTTTCACATGATTCAATTGTTTTATTCTTACAATTCTCTTATTTCTCATTTAGTATTTAGGGGCAATATTGTTTTACTGCTCTTGTTATATATTCAGACATTCAATTGGCCGTCCTGATATTCTAGTAGTCCTTGCTGGTATTTAAAGAATAGGGTTTTCATAAGTACAGTATCTGGGAAATATAACAGCGAGAATGTTTATAAATTTTGTTAAAACGTTGTTCCTTAATCTTCTGAAGTATTACATATACTCACACATTGCGATTGTAATCTACAAGAATTTAGTATCAAATAAATCTCTCGCGCAACTTATAAATGGTTAGACAACTCATTTTTTAAAAGAAGTGAAAAAAGTAAAATATTATTTTTTAACTCATACTCGTATTTAATTATATTCTCCTCTCATCCCGGTTCTACACCAGATTGGTCACGCTGCCGTGCTCCAGGATGATAATGCAGAGACCAACCCTATCGTTCCACAGCGCTAAATGTCTTCATACAGCAGAGAGGAGTCGACCCGCATGGTGTGGTCAGAAAACACTCCCTATCTCAATCCTATTGAGAACTCTTGGGCTGAGCTTTGGCGCTGAGTGCGGGAGAAT
Organism: Nematoplana nigrocapitula; assembly: GCA_032274565.1. Classification (NCBI taxonomy): domain Eukaryota; kingdom Metazoa; phylum Platyhelminthes; order Proseriata; family Nematoplanidae; genus Nematoplana; species Nematoplana nigrocapitula. The sequence goes on from JAUYWV010038674.1 coordinate 9,365, forward strand.
CGCTTTCCACCTGCCAATCGACTTCAGCTACTGGAATGGTTCCAGCGAAAGAATGAAAAAAAACTTCATTGGGACGAGGATGGTGAACTCCATGAGGCAGCGATGCATCAACTGCAAGTCCGCCCAAGGAGGACACATTCGCTACTGTACAACAAACTATGTGACTTTCGTTTTTAGAGACAACTTTCATAGTTAAAAATACAGAAAATAAACCATGGAAAACAGGAGCTTACTTGTTCTTAGTTTTGTCAATCTAGTGTCTAGGCTATCGGAACATTGTCTGGAAGATCCTCTTCGCTGAGTCCAACTTTCACAATTTATCCGTGGTGTTATTTCTTCTCCAAGTGTCATGCAGATGTTAAATGGAAAATGACTTAGCGCGTCAGGTTTAATATACGGAATTCAATTAACAAGTTTAACGCTCAGTATAACTTTTTGTCTGCGGAACAAGGCGCAACAATTTCACGAGAGAAGCACACTCTGTCTATAAAACTAATTGCAGTTATAATGGAACGCGCTACGATTGAGCGTCGGGTAGTTCATCTTCAAAGCTTCTCTTTGTTATACACAGTTTGCACCTCCATGTACAGTTGGAACTAGGCATTGTTCTCCGATGAATACCTCTCTCTCCATTCAGAGTACTCAAAGCTCGCCTACAGAGACAACATAATTTGAGCAAACTGTCGTAACAACAATTCAGCTAGCGGCTAGAGGTAGGTGTTTAAATAATGACTGCCGCGGATTATGCATACACTCCAGATCAGAGGGCGTATCCAGGCAAAATAATTAACGAGGGGGGAGGGGCAGAAATCATAGAAGTCATACATGTGAATTTATTTTAATAGTCAAAAAATCTAATAAGCGGCGTCCTCCCGAATTTTGAGTGGGGGGCCGAACGCTGTGGTCGACCGAGAGCACAGTACTACCCCAATAGTTTTGATATGGAATAAGAGGGAGGGTTTGTAGTGCTGTGCCCGAACGCTCGACCACTCAAAATTGGGGGGAGGACGCCCCTTATTAGATTTCAGTGCATGAGGATTTATGCTTTACATTATCAATTTTCCGCTAGTATCTGACTACAAAAAATAGTTAAATTGATTGATGTACGCGAGACGCCACCGTAAATATTTTAATGTATCTGCTGTATTCGTAAATTCGTACCTGCTGTACTCGTAAATTCGTACGTATGTGTTCGAGCGTGCGGTAAAAAATCAACCGATTTTTTTCGCCAATTTTCTACATACAGTGTGGTCTTGCTACAAAATGCAGAGCACGATTTTTGGCACATTTTTTCAAGGTAGTCTTACAGATTGAAAAGCACGATATTTGGCACATTTCTACTGGTAGTCTTACAAAATACATATCACGATTTTTGGCACATATTTTCCGTGTGTCTATGAGTTAATGTAACAGGGTGAAAAGAAAAAAACATAGAGTGTGGTCTCGCTCGCTTCGCTCTCTCGACCACAAACAAGAGGGACATAAAATAAGTGTACTTATTAGCCCAATAAAATCATAAAACTGGTTCTTTCTTGTCCACGTTTTTGGTAAAATAGTAGATTTTGTTCTTTACACAAAAATGTATTTAAGGGATGAGTCAAAAGTACACAAGACTTGCTTTCATTTTTATTCCTTTTGAATAAATAACATTTTGGCGAAATATTCTCATCATATGGGGTTAGCGACAACCTAGATCCAAACATGTCTCTTCGACGGCGATGTCATCAAGTTGGCTATTGATTTTTCGTAGTCTGTGCTATGACTGGTAGTAAGCTAGGGAGTTATGAGCAGAGAATGAAGATTTGCCATGCCGTTGTTTCAGATAGATGGGTGACGTTTCATATACAACCACATATTATATTATTAAGCAAGCTACGTGATCCTGCGTCGGTCGGTTGGTCGCGTAACACCAGAACACGTCGTGTGATTGGTCGGGTTGTTGACAGAGAGCACGACTTGATTTACTCACTCACATACAGGATTGCTTAAAGCTGAATGCACACTCGGCCAAGCTGATCTATTGATTTTCTCTCTCACTCTGCAAGCAAAACTACGGCGCTGCTCTAGCGGATACTCCCGGAGCGTGCGGTTGCACACGCCAGAAATACGCTGCACACCAACTGATACTCAACTTGAGCGCGTTGTGCTTTATTCATTCATAACAACACTTGCACGCGCAGCTGCAAGGGGGCCACTAGTGCATATTAAACGCAACGGCTAGCTCGGAATATCACTTGTAATAAATGTTTAAATCGAAGGCTGTCACCATTTCCATGGAATCATTTCAGATTTTTTAATTTTTTAATAGAAACCGTATCCCGAGAGGAAATGAATTGTAATTGTCTCATAATTTCACAACTGAAACTGCCTTTGGCGTAAAGTATATCCACGCCTTATGCGGGTGAAATACAATCATACATCAGAATGCTACTCGCTAATACACATATGTCAGATTTTAATTTGTCCTTAAGAATCTTATTCTGTAGCATTTCAGCAATTCCTTATAGCAGAATTCAAATTCATCATTCTGTACTATATTGATTTACCATTGTAGTCTTAAAAAATGTCTGAAAGACCCTAAAACGGAAACTGAGGCTCCCATAGCGTTAGTTTGATGACGGGCAGCGCCCTGTGCGGGTGTTTTATTAGCGCAAGATTGGGACATACGTACAGCTTTTGTTTGATGACAGACAGCGCCCTGTTCGAGGATTTCGCTGTCTCGTTTGGGGGATGTTGACGCGCGCAGTTGCTTTTAAGGTGTGCAGTGTGTTGTTGAGTTGTTTCTTCGTTTCGATGCACTCTCGTTCTCTTGGCAGCGCGTGACTGGGAGCCATTAGTTGATTTTATTTGCTTTGACAGTTTGTCGTGAATTGCAATCACTATGTCAACTTTATAATTTCGATTTAATTCAATTTCGAAGTCTGCTCGTATATTCATTAGCTAATAAATTAATCGATAACTCAATAATGGAAATGCAATATGCCTGTGGTCAGTGGTGATTTCACTGTGACGTAAGGTGTTCCTTATCTTCTCGAAATTTCATTAAGATTCCATATCAAGAACAGATATATAAAAGTGATGTATAGTTTTGGTAGAGTCAAAAGGCCTAAAACGGACCCTTTAAACGGATGAAAAGTTTTGGGAAGCTATCCATTTTATCACATTCTGAGGATATATATGTTGTATATACATATGTCATTAAAATATTCCCATGTGGATAGGCTGCTGGACCTACAACATATTCAAATAAAGTCTTTCAGGCAAAACCGAATTCACTGAGGAGAATTTAGTAGCGTTTAATTGCACAAATCGTCATGTTTCCATTTGTCCTTAGTGGACATTGAAAGATGACACAGGAGACCTATTTATAGAAACATTTTCGAGAGAGAGAACGATTAATTATTCGAACAATGGTCTGACTTGGTATTAGATATCAGATTAATAACCCTTGAAATCTTTCTTGGATTGTGTATATATAGAAGACATACAGTAGATGTGGATTCATTTCTCTCTAAACTGAGAGCGGATGCGGTTATAGGGGTGAACATTTCCCATTTAAATTTATATATTTGTAAGATGAATTTGTTCTCAAAGACATACTCAAAACTACAATGTAAGAGATCTACCAGATTGGTTTGAAATTTGCAACGTTGCCAGGAGATAGCATTTTTTATCCCAGTTTATAATACTCCTCCAAAACTACTGGATAAAGTTTGTAGAAATTTGCACACACACACACACACGCACACGCACACGCACACGCAGCCACCAACGAGTTGAATTAATGGCTATACTTTTACTCCTAAATCGACCGTATTGTTTCAGATATTCGCGATTAATTTCGCGCATATAATGGGAAAATCAATAAAATTGTAGAGCTTCCTATTTGAAATCAATGACTGATACACAAGTTTCGCAACTGCCCTATTTTAAATACTGTTTTCTTCTTTTAGTGTATATAAAATTGTGCGAATATATTGAACAACTGCTGCACCCGCGCAAACTTTTACTTTACCAAGAGAAATGTAAGAAAATGCCACATGTTCAATGCAGGACTATCGAAACTAAATCATTTCTCAATACTATTCTTTGAATGATATAAAAAATTATGCAACGGTTATCATTTAAACATTACTCTCCTTTTTTCTTTACATAAATAATATGGTGGGAAAATATTGTGTATTTGGGTAGAAAGTCAATTCTGTCGCTGTTTTCATTCGATAAAGCGTATTTTTAGTTATTAAAGATAACTACATGTAATGTCGTTTACTTGATTTTTCGTCGAGTAGAGCAGGTTCCTAGCTTTTGTATAATACCAAATAGTGCCATAGACGCCGGGCAAGACCAGATTTTAAATTTAGGATGGAATTAGTAAGGAATCCCACTTAAAATATGGCATATAAAATATATTGACAAACGCCTCCCATTAGGAACTACTATACGATCGATATTGAACAAATCATAATTTATAGGACACGTGACACATTTACATTAATTTCTTCGGGCCTATACTTTAACTATGATCTGTGTTCTTTCCTTTCCAGAGTTTGGTTTACTACTCGATTGTGTTGATCTATAATAGTGCATGTTTGTGTTCGTCAGGGTGTTTGGATAAAAGTGTCATAATTCCAACTATACTGACCGGGCGAGTTGGCGACTGGGATCAACATGTGACACCGTCACGTAAATTAATCTTGTTAGGAATATATTTCTATGGAAGATACAAAGTGAATGAATTTCCACCCTCTAATTTCATTATATCCGACACACAGATATTGTTGAGTTTGATTCTACTTTTAGTCCTCGAAATTCTCTGCGGTGTAGTCCCGAGGGACGTTGTCAAACGCAGCTGCGCGATGTCACTCCTCTGTCCACAGATCAGATAAATGCAGTTATTGTGTAGTTGTGCAGCAGTGGTTTAGCCCCATATCTACATAAATATCAGTCGGTTAACGATTGGAAAGGCATAAAATGCAACAAGATGGCAGCGCGCCCGCCTCATTGGTATGGGATCAGCACGAGATTTAATGGACCAGATGTTCAACGGTTGATTTTGATCACCGTATTATAGGTTGTAATTGCAACAAGAGGGATCACACATGTAGAGTCTTTTATTTCGTCGATTAAATAATTTAAAAGGACGCAGTCATTTTGTTTATTTAGTAGAAATAATAAAATTTTCAGTTGATTTAATTGGTTAATATATCAAATAAATTCTCAAGAATCTTACTTTTATTTATTCACGTTTGGGTATAGCATAGGCTGAAATATGGTCGATTATTATTAGTCCGGTTTCGTTCTTCACTGAAAAATTATAAAAAATATCAAACACCTTCCGCGCGAACCTCCTTCAGGAAGTTACTACTTTTAGAATATTTCACACATATGGTGTAGCTTCCACAATGTCAGTGGAGTTATTGGTCAATGGTATAACGTTGTTATTCTCAGTGGCAACTCGGCTAAATCCCCGTTATGCAGTATAGAGCATTCGCTCCGTGTAGCTTTCATTTCGGAACGACTCTCTGAACGGACCACTGCATATCAGTATTATACCTATCATATCACATTCAACAAACTAAAATCAATATGAAATGTCCGGTTAGAGAGGAAAGGTTGCTGTTTTTTAAAGATAAAATCTATAGTACAGAAATATACGAGGAAATATCAACGGGTCGGGCTTTGTTTAAAGTTAGATTTTTCCCGTCATTCTCCCTGTCATGTCTATGAACTTGTCCTATCGTTGTTTTGTAATAATTTAAATTCTCCAATCGTATTTCGCATAGGTGACTGAAGCGTAATGAATCTTGTTGTAATTTCCGGTCAAGCGGAATTGTCAGAGCCCCGATCTCCTGGATAAAAGAGAGAGAGAGAGAGCGAAAGAAGAGAGAGATAAGAGAACGAGATAGTGAAGAGAGAGAGAAAGAAGTAAAAAGAGGAAACATAAAGAAAGAGAAGAAAATAGAAAAGGCGGAAGAAAGAGACGGGATACTAAAACTAAGCGGGACAGTAAACTTTCCGATAATATACCGACGAACTGTAGGCCGACATTTTTATTAGTAAAATTTCTAATCACTAATTGTATTATCAGGGTTCCCACGCCTCAGTGAAAACTCAGGGAATTTTTGCTATTATCTTACTAAAATATGCGTGTTTTCAAAAACTTTTCTCGCTCGCTTTGCTCACTTTACTCCACATTTTGCAGAAAATCAAATGCTTTTCGAACGAAAGCATCAACAAAACGTGACGCCGCCACAATTTTTACTATTGTACATATTTGAACTCTCAATGTCACCTCATTTTATCAGTAATTATACTGATTATAAATTAACTCTCCGATCACCCTGTGTTTATATTTGATACAGTGTATTAACTGTTATATACTATTTTATAAATGTGAACTCTGGATGTCAAACTCTTTTTATTAGTAATTATTATTATTTCACATTTAGAATATGTACAAATGGTATTTTATTTGAAAATAACACTTAAAATTGTATTAAATATCGGCCTACAATTCACATGTTTATTTGGAGATAGAGTTGACAGTCCCTATAATCGGTATAATATCTCTCCCTGGGGAGAATAAGAGCCAGGAGAGAGGGTAGAGTAGAGGAAAGCGATTTAGAGAGAGAAAGAGAGAGGGTAGAGTAGATGAAAGAGAGATAAAGAGAGAGACAGACAGACAGAGACGAAAGACAGGGGGAGAATAAGAGACAAGAGAGGGAAGAGAGAGAGAGAGAGTAGAGTAGAGGAAAGAGATTTAGAGAGAGGGTAGAGTAGATGAAAGAGAGATAAAGAGAAACAGAGACGAAAGAGAGGGGGAGAATAAGAGACAAGAGAGGGAGAGAAAGTGAATAGAGAGAGAGTAGAGTAGAGGAAAGAGATTTAGAGAGAGAAAGAAAGAAAGAGAGAGGGTAGAGTAGATGAAAGAGAGGGACAGAGAAACAGAGACGAAAGAGAGAGGGAGAATAAGAGACAAGAGAAGGAAGAGAGAGAGAGTAGAGTAGAGGAAAGAGATTTAGAGAGAGGGTAGAGTAGATGAAAGAGAGATAAAGAGAAACAGA
>JAUYWV010038785.1:0-12134 GCA_032274565.1 Nematoplana nigrocapitula
CATGGGGGGAGGGTGACTCATCGGTCGAAAACGTGTTCGTGCGCGTCGATGACTCATCGGTCGGAAACGTGTTCGTGCGTGTGGGGGGGTGGTGGCATTGTCGTCGTCACGCATGACTGCTGATTTAGAGCGTAGCTATACATTACTACTTTCGGTTACTTCTTTAAATAAGAAAGACAGGCTGAATGACAAACAAAATAATTCAGTCGACATCGAGACGTTCTGCACTCTCTGATTGCTAAATCGCTTCATGTGGTCGTTGAGATTATTTCTTTCAAAACAAACGCTCTCAAGCACGATCGATTTAGTTATTATCACCATAGCGTAATGACTACTCTATGATCATCAATTTCGACGATTTCCCATTGTCCTGTATATCCGTCAAAGTCCTTCTGGTTTGAGAATGTGTATATGTAGTTTATTGACAAACGCATAATCCTGCTCAAAAATATTCGTGTGATATTATAGTTGTTGACAACTCCGTATTAGAATCCATGAAGCCAAAATTTGATGAAAATCCAATTTGGAAACGCATTTACTTAACGAATAACCAAGCTTCGAATTGACCTGTTGTATGAAGAGATTGTTATAAATGTGTTTATATTAGAACATATTTATACAATGTAAACAAATCCTTTTAACACATACTTTTCCAGATGTATATAGTCACTTTTCCGATGAAATCAGTCAGATCAGTGATGTGACTAAGTAACTATTTTTTCAACTTTTTCAAAAGTATCATTGGAACAACAAAAAATAACAACAACTGCGATTAAAGTATATTCACTTGATTATAGTGTGGTGTTGTATATTTAGTGATTAGTATATAAAAAGTTACACCAACAATATGATTTTTATACAGTATGTCCTTTATGTAGTTACAGTACATATTCCAAAATTGATAGTTATAGATTGATCTATTAAAAAGTTGTTTTTTTAACATGACATTAGATATAAATAAACAGTTTCACATTAGATAATTAGACATATATAGACATATAGAAAAATACAATGTGTCGGGTAAGTTAGATGTCTACATGTATGTGTTTTTTGTTGAATTTATATTAGATTCAATAAATAGATGCCATATTTTTAATTTTATTTTCTATTTAAATTTAGCAGTATTTAAACGAAGCATTAACAGAGAATTGATAGGTGTTGCGAATTTTATTAAAATGGAGTATAGTAACCGAGACATTTGTCATTTATTTGACGCTTGTAGAAAAACTAATTATACACTCTTAATGAATATCTTCTAAATGATGTTCTACATATGTTCTAAATGTATGTTCTAAAAAAATACACTTTTCAGAACATCTATGTTCTAAATGTAAATTATCTTCTAAATGTAAATTATCTTCTAAGTGCAATATAAATGTTCTTTAAATGTACTAAATGTAAAATTATCTTCTAAATGCAATACAAATGTTCTTTAAATGTACTTAATGTAAAATTATTTTCTAAATTCACTATAAATGTTCTCAAAATGTACTTAATGTAAAATTATTTTCTAAATGCACTATAAATGTTCTCAAAATGTACTAAATGTAAAACGAGCGAATTAACAATAGAAGTTTTATCTATATCCATATTATATGAATTAAAAGTTTAAAATTACATTTTCAAATGGCAACAAGTGTCACATTATGGAAACTGCATGAACATAAATATATTAAATTGTTGCCATTGAAAGAGGCGAGAGCATGTTAAGTTATAAAATAATACATGGATATAGATATCATTTTAAGCTAATACAAAATTGTGAATTACTTAATTCATCCTTACCCAAATGATAAAAAGGTATACCAAATTAATATACATCTAGGTAAGATATAGTAATATTAAATTCCTGTCTATATATTTTTAATAAATGAAAGAATTATACAATAAGAAATATTGATAATAATAAACAATAGAGCGGGTAGCCGAATAACGAATAGTCTAAATATGAAATGTTAAAATCAACAACAGCACAAGTTAAAGGGGGAGACCCTTTTGCACAAAAGAGCGGGTAGCCGTTCTGGAAATTTTATTACGGGGCCTTAGCCCCATATAGTGTTCCAGTAGCTCCAGCGTGGCTTCCAAATGGCTGGGGTGATTTATGTTGAAAGCTATGAAGGAAGCCACCAGCACTCCAGCGGTCTCAATAACACTTCCCGTTTGTATGAAATGGCCATTGATGGAAACTCCATTCCAATCATCGGAGATGAAGACAGACTGAAATAAATGAAAATGTAAATAAATGTTCTTGCAAACATAGCATAGAAATGGAAATAATATATATGTGAGGCTGTTGATTGCATAAAGTGGTATTAACTACTACCTATCATCAACAATTATATTATCAGCATATATATTTTTATTGATTGTCCATAGATTTACAACCGATAGTAGCTAATACAGCTTTATGCAATCGACGCTTAGTGCATAATATTTAGAAAATAAATTAAAGCAACATTTTACAACATCCAATAAGCGCATCGCATATTTTTCTCTTATTATTTCTGCCTATCTAAATATATATAGTAAACTTGTTATTTTAAAACATTTTTATTGTAAATTGAAATTAAAAATCTATTGCTAGATATATTAACTCAAGTCGTGAAGCATAAAACATAGTTCGTAGTATAGTTTATTCATATTCAGTCATAAATCATAAAGCATACTTTTTTTTGGAAAGGTCCAAGAAAAGAGCTCCCCTTATATAGCTATAATTATTGACATACCTACAAATACATTTCTGTATCTGCAGCTGGACGAATTATGTGAACCACTATTAACCCTCTAATGCTCTCGAGGAAGGGAGAGGGGGAAAAATGTCCTCCACCCATTAATAACCGACATTAACTTCTGAACGACTATTCCAATCAACATACAATTTGAGATAAATTATAAAAGGAGGCCAATCTTATGATATATCTTATGATAATAATGCGTACCTGTTTATTGTCGAAGATCAAATCGATGTTTGAACGCATCGCGACAACAGCAACAAGAAAGCCACATTCCAATTGAGAAGCTGAAAAGTAATTATTACATGTACATAGTTCATGAGCAAGAAATCATAACCTTCCTCCACCCCTGGGGAATTTGTCTGGCAATGTTTTCTAACAGATTATATCATAATTTTTTTAGATCCATTTGTTTGTCAATTTTTGTTGTTTTAACCCAAGGCAATTAAAAATTATAAAAAATACATGGCTTTTCTTTACATAATTGACATGGTATCTATTTACCTTATATATAAGCATATCTGAAATAACTGAAATTATTTTAATAACTTACACTTGGTGGTAGTTGATGCAGGAAATTTTTTATACCCCCTGTAACGTTGAAATTTCTCCCGGATATTATAGAGCCGTTGGAGTACCTTTCCAAGGGAGACATCCCAAGTGCGGCATGTTGCCACACAATAATCCGATTTGGGGTTCTTTTGGTACTCCCCAAGCACAAGTTCGGCTTCTTGAAAAATCTAATGGAGGGAGTGGGGGACAAAGCTATGTGTATGATATGTCTAATGGGGCATCCACACGGTTCGATTTTTGCTTCGATTCGACTTCGATTCAGTGAAATAATAATAAATAAATAATAAAATTTTATTTTGTAGTATAATGATATACAATATGCTACAGGGAACCAAAGACATCATTATACTACAAAATAAAGTTTTAATGTCTATTTATTTATTTTGATTCGACTAAAATCGAAGTCGAATCGAAGCAAAAATCGAACCGTGTGGATGCACCATAAGAGATACAATCAAAATAAGATATTTATGATGGCCACATTGAATTTTATAAATCAGTTTATTGATGTTCTATTATTTTTAGTATATTACTTTAATTATACCCTCTTTGTCTCTCTATTAATATGTCACTCTGTTATGTATGTATCGTGATTCACACTTTTTGATACGTTAGTATATTTATGACTCGATAAAGTGTTAAAGCAAAATATACCAATATAAAACTTTACTTATCAGATTTAGTCTTATTTCATTGTTAATTACTATTTATTAAGCTGATGGATACAATATCAAATATTTAAATTTCCTTAAAAAGTAATTGTAAATAAAAGGTAATTGTTTGATAAAATTATATATCATATTTTTAAGATAAGGTTCATCATTTCTTTCAGAGGTCAATAAATTACACAAAATTTCTAATTTTATACATGATGTCATTGTCATATGGTGTATACCTATATACTTTTGAAGATTGTTAACGGCCTGCTAAACAAATTGATTACTAGTAACATGAAGTACTGCATTATAGGATATAGATGAGTTGTTGCCATTGTTCAAGAAAAGAGGAAAACTATTCCAATGTTATAGAAAATAGCTTAATCACTGTATTCTGTTTTAAGAAAAATAAGTACATCTTACCACTGGAGGATCATCGCCATGTATCGAAAGATCCATCCGTTTATCTAGGAGGGAAGAGCCTTCAGGAATGCTGTAAAAAATAATTTACATATTGTGATTTGCCTTAAAAATATCAATTTGGATGTTAAATAAAAAAATGCATTTTCCTGTAAAATAGACAATGGCGATTTTGGTGTACAAGTAATAAAGTTATGGATAAAGCACAGATAAAGTCATGGATAAAGCACAAATAAAGTTATGAAGTAATATAATTACCTATTATCAAAGTCTTCCTGGAAGTCATCGTCGGAATCTTGAGGATTGTTTTCAATACTGAAAGTAACAATATAGTTATTAGTGAGCATCCATAAAACACATACACAAAAAATAGTGCATTTTAACACCTCCCCTTGTATGCATACACATCTTAAATTTTACATGACGTATAAACAAAAAGTGCGTTATGCTATAATAAAGAGTATACAATTAAATAAAAATACTCACGAATTATCTGAGTCACTGGATGTTGATCCACTAGAAATGTGAGATCTGTAATAACATAACATGAGTTATTTTATATTAAGTTATTTAATATAATAATAAAGGCTGAATAAAATATGAAACATAAACATTAACTAATGTTGTAATATATATATTTATTGTGCATAAATTTTAAAAATAGAAATGTGATTAACATGAAGAATTATATGAAAATAATAAAGTGGTTAGCAGAGAAAATAATGTGAAGAGGGCAAGAGTAATTATTTATTAAAACACAAAAAGTATTGCTTGAATATGGAATTTCATATATATCTATAATAATATAGAACAATCTAATCTCGAATGTCAAATGATATTTAAGAGCATAAATAACTTACTGTACATTTGCTTTTTTCTTTTGAATTTTCGCTTGAGAACTTTCAGATCTAAACAATAAACATTTTACTTAATAAGAATTATTATTAAACCATGGAGAATAACAATTATTGTATATCATTTCTTTTAACAGGACCTAACACAGGTTTTGTCCTGTTTAGAATACATGTAAATAACTTACTGTATGGTTACTTTTTTCTTGGCAACCTTGACTATTTCAGATCTGAAGATAAAGAATTGTTACATAATTCAGCTGTGGTGGCTAACAATTAGTTTATATAATTTCATTTTATCAGGAGCTAACAGTTTTTGTTCCTTTGAACAAATATACAACATTTACAATTAGTTCGCAACAAAATCTTTAAATATTTCTTCCAAGTTCTATTTTAAGAATAGAAAGAATGTCAATGTTTACCATATGCTGTTGAAAGAAAACCAACAATTCATAAACAATATACCACATTTCCTACACAAATCAGTAAACATAATATATTTAAAACATTTTTAGGAACTCACTGAATATTACCCAAGACCTTCCTTTTTCTTATTGGGGTATAGCTGACACGGATAGCCTCGAGAGTTTCGTTTGGGGGCAATTTCGATCGGTAGTTTTTCAGCTTCATAACTAGCTTTTGTTTCAGAAATATCTATAAGTATATCATATATTAATTGATTATAGTAATATGAATAAAAACTAACTATATTAACGAAAACATGAAAATAGATAAAGCAACGAAAAGTCAAATAAAAAACAATTAAAATGAGATAAAAATTGAAAACTAATAGGGTTGACATTATTAATATATATGCATATCTTGATCTAGATATGCATAAGTTAAATAAGGATAAGCTAGACAGTCTTAACTTGTTGATATATAATGGCGTAAGTCCGTTAGGCAAAAGGCATAATAATTCAAAACCTACATTCAACCATCATGTACATTTAAAAAAATATAAACAATAACTATAACAATGGCTTCCAACATACTTATTAGTATGCTACTTTAACTAATACCTTAAAAATCAAATTTGTGAAAGAATAAATATATTACTTACATATTCCCCATCATCTTCTGCCAGAAGTGGATACTGGGCTACAATCCCACTACAAATGATATCGTATTTGCCTCCCAATCGTCTAAGGGTAAAAAAGTTTAGATAAAGGTTTTATATCAATGAAAATGGAAAAGAAAAATAACGACATTTAATATTATGCTAGTTGTAATTCTGACTGCTAGAAAATGAATTACAGTTATATTATTCATATAATTAAAGAATAACTCACGGATTATTTTTGTCCAGATATTGCAATATATCCTGAAAAATGTAATTGACAAAGCGATTAGATTTCCGAGCATTGTTCTTGAATACTTTTGCATCCTCCTTGGAAATTATCTTGTCCAGGTCTTCCTGAATTTGTGTTGGCAGACGAGGTGGGGTGTAGTAAATGGGGAATCTAAAAAAGTAAATCATACTAAATATTAAAAAAAGAATGTGTTATCTCCTGCTAACAAGAACGATTTTAGCTTTAGTTTTGTTATATATATACTCTAATCTATATTTTTAAAACTTAAAATGGTTATTTAAATAGTATAACTGTTAATGAAATAATAATAGTTATTTTTCTGCATATTTGGGATGAATATAGGCTGCCTGAATATATTCAAAAAACCACTGTTGCTAGGCAAAATTAGAGTTATTAGTAACAGTTGCTTATTGTTAATATCTTAGTTTATTTCTCATGGTTCTGGGCCACATTTATTCAAAATAGGTTCAGATAAACAACTATTCAACTAATTAGTTACTAAAAATAAATTACATATATCTGCTAACATAAAATATATTCACCTTACAACCGGAACTTCAGCAGACACAGGGTCTATCACTTGTTCTACATTCACAGTAGCATTGCTTGAAGTTGGCAAAGGCTTTGTACTACTAGGCAGCACAGAAGTATTACTCGTAGATGGACGGCTAAAGTGGATAAAAAGTTTAATTATAATACAATATAAATATAAAACATAACAAATATAACACATTTCTGTAGCTCCAATTATAATTAAAATGGCCAAAAAATTGGTAATTTATTATGTAAAAACTAACACAATGTTTTCTCCATCACGCAGCACTACGAGATGTCCATTTCGTAGGATCTGGAAAACATGTTCATCCTCCACTTCATAACCTTCAGTTGTGGATAGGGTGAATTCAGTGATACCATACTTTCTGCATACTGAAAAAAATAAAAGATTTCATTTACATATTATTCTGAATATTTACTATAGATGACACCCCTAAAAATTAAACTGATAAAAATCATTTAAAAAGACAGATTATAATTTAAAATGAAGAGAAAAGTAACAAACACTACATGTATTAATTGTAAATATTCTAGTAAATTCTAAATATGTACTATGTAAATTAAAATATAAATTAGTGATAATATACCTTCAGCTTTTAGCTCATCCAAAGAAGACGCCTTGATCATACATTTCTTTGAAAAATCATTATTTGATGTTTTAACAAGAGAATCCATTATTAGCTACAATGTAGAAAATAGAGAGGGATACAGTCAGCCTCTTTATAATGACAGTAATATAAATGTTGGTCATCATCTGAATCTCTAAGTTACTTGTTAAGGGTATATAAACACTTTTAGGCACACAATTAAAATCGTAGAGTATCATTGTGTAAAATGTCAAAATGCATCAAAACTTATTTAAATGATACTCCTCATTTACAGCTATAAAGTGAGGATGGTGAAATTTTGTATGTAAATATATAATTAGTGTTAAACTAGGATTAAACCATAGAGTTAGTTTGAGAATTTATTATTTTATTATTAAACTATTTTTATATGATTTAAACCTAGATTTTCACTAATATGTATTTGTTAATATGGTCCTTTGTGTCAGACTAATATATGCAGTTTCAAAATCGGCCTCTGATGCCGTCATAGCCTATAAATCGATAATAATCAATCATATTTTTTTTAATAATAAAAGTAAAATATTTATTAAAAAAATAAAAACGGAAATTTCACAAAATATTTATAGAATACATAAGCAAAACACAAAACTTATGTAACAACAACATTAATATATAACAAATATTAAACTTATTCATACACAAGAAAACATTAACACAAATATAATATCAAAAGCAGAGTCGGTTAGCAATAAATATTGTATATTTAAAATGTAAGTTCTGGAATATTAGAAGCGATTACAGACCTGATCACCCAAATACTTTGTGTAGCATAACAATAAATCTACACTGGTTCCATGTTATTACAGTCATGGGTTTGTGTAGAAGCTCAGTACCAGCAACTAAACAATTGGAATGTGATGTATCTGACATAATTTTGTATGCATTACGGTTTAAAAAATACTCAGTTACAATATTGTTGCATACAAGAACCCACTTTCCCGACAAAAATAAAATAAACTTTATCCTTGAAAAAACAATCAGAGTCTTCATGTGTATCAATAACGATAATGTCACCATGTTTATATAAAAAACCATTGTGCATTAATGTTTTTGCTTGTAAATATTTATCTGTCATGATTGTTTCAGGCAAAAATGTCAGTAGAGATAATCGTTCTGAATATGTTAATTGATCACAACTAAAATCAGTAGCAGAATGGGCAGTCGTATTTGTGATAGAATGAGTGACAACATAACAGACCTTATATTGGTACCTGGAAGCTAGACTGAAAGCAATGTTCTTGTGTTGTCTTGAAGACCGTGCAGCACACTTGAAAAATTGGTGCACACTTTCAAATCTCAGTGTCCAGAACTGTTTGAGAGTACCATAAAATTTAGATAAAAAAGCATAATGTGAAACAAAATGTAATTTACACTTAGTCTTTACAGTGTTCCCACAGAGTTGCACAAGTAGATCATTGTGCTCAATTATACAAGATTCAAAATAATCATAGTAAGATTTTTGGGAAATTGGTGAAAATAAATACATTACAATTTCAATATGAAGAAGGAGAAGTTTCCATGAATCACTATCACAATCAATATTATTACATGAATGACACAATAAAGGTAGATGGACTAAAAATGTATACATCTGAGATGCAGTTAATGGCAACCTTGACTTTTTTAAATGGTCCATAGTAATAGTTTTGACACTGAAATTAAAATCAAATAGCTTAATAAATGAGTTAAGTTGAATGAGAGAGATATTTGGAATATGTACTAAATCTATTAGTACCTTTGACAATACAGTATGAGAAACACCCTCCAAAATATCATGTGCAATATCAGGTGGGAAAAAAAGGGTAGAAAAATGTAGTCAACATTACAAAAAGGAGAACAATACTTGATGCCATTGGTAGAATCCAAGCTATCAGAATAAAAAGTATTTGGTGTACGAAGCCTGTAGTCAGATTGTTTGAATGATTGTAATATATCTTTAAATTGAATGTCACAAAATCGACAAAACTGCCCTGATGAAAAGCAGGTTGACAGACCACATAGTCTGTTGATGGATAGATTATCCCCTGATAAATAGGCTGCAATAACAGGTCTGGTGATATTCTTGTATGAGAAGGATTCAAAATACAATTTATTCAATTCTACAATCAAGGGCTGTAAAATGTAATCGATACCATGTTCTTTGACAGACGATTCCTTGACCAACATAATCAAATTAGTATACTTAACCTGAGAAAGAAACAAAGGACCCAAATTCAACAATTGGTAATACACAGAAAATAATTTGTGAACTTTACGGGCATGTCCAATTGGGTTGACAACCTCGAATTCGTCGGAATATAAACCGAGATAAAAAGCATCTTTTGCTAAAGGCAACACATATTTTTTAAAATAAACAGAGTGAAAAAAGTCATATTCTAGTTTATTATCCACACATAATTTATAAATGTCACTGTTGGATAATAATTGATTAAGAGAATCGGCAATAGGGATATATTGTAATTTTACATCATTATCAATGCCAGTATATTCTGCAGGCTGTGCAAAAGAATAATGTTCTTCTAAAATCTTATTGATGTTACTGTCTTTTATCAAACTATCTATAACATTGTCAAAGAAATGAGATAGGTCAATTTGTGAAATAATAATGTCAGCTGTGTCAGGCTCACAATACTTTAAAATCTGAGACTTAACTAAAGAGGTAAAATTTCTAGAGAAATTAGATAAAATACACTGAACAATACTTTGGAGATCAGAAGCAGTTGAATATGGCAAAGTGTGAATTGCTTTGGTATGCACAAAAAAGGATATTATATCTTTGGACAAATTTTCCAACAACACACTCCTACTTGTAATGCCAGGTTCTGGGATGCCTTGATCATCATTGTCTTGGATCTCCTCTTCTTCCATCCCAACCACCACTTCCATATCTGCATCATCTTCAGCCACTACTGTATCAGCTACATCTCCAGTTAAAATCTCTTCTTTGTGAAAAGCATACACATGGACTCTGAGACTCTCGAAACTCTTGTAACTAGTGTTGCATACTGGACACAGTAATCTAAAACATTTAAAAAAATACTTTTAAAATGAATACAATTGAATACATAATTCATTAAGTATTAGAACAATATATAACAAAAATTTCAATCAATAGATTTTCTCATTATTTTTCAACATACACTATTTTAAAAAATCAGCACATTTTTATTTTTAAATGTCAATATTTCCAATGGTATAGTTATTCCTTTTCTGACTACATATCTGGTATAAACAGCAAAAATACATGTGCCTGTGGTGAGTTTGAAGTAAATATATATTATAATAAGCTAATAATAGTGAAATTTGTGATTTACCAATCTCTATAAAACTGCCATCTGGGCATAAAAATGATATATTTTTGGTGGTAAAAGATAGGGACAAAAAATGTCATATTTAATTATATATATTAATTATTTTATATTATACAGTACACTAAAAATAAAATATGACCTAAAACTAAAGAAGATAGTTCAAAAATTCATTTTGTTGGTTGATTTGACCTGGAATTACCTTACCACATTATTTAAGCCTATGTTAATTTCAGCTTCTCATATTTAATAAAATTCTAGATGAACATTTTGTTATAGGTAAGTACTATCATGATAATTATTTAATAAAATATTTTTCCTACACTTTTCCAACTTTTAAATTTTAGTTTTGAGAAAATCAGCAACCAATTTAACTTGATGAAATCAAATGAATTGGCAAATCAATTATTTGAACAGTAGGTACTGTATAGAAATATTTAATTGAATAAATAAAATTTGAGCATAATGTCCCCTAATAGAATGATATTCAATACTAAAATTTAAATTAGTGTTTTTTTAATCTAAAATGTTGAACAGTAATATAAAGTTATTTATAGACATCTTTTATCAATTTATTTCATGTCAAATCTATTAAAATAGAAGAAAATATTTCTTTAATAAAAAAGTGATGGGCATAGGCTAACTGATTCCTCAAGAATTATTTTTTAAAATGTGTTCCTTCAATTTAATCTATCCATCTCTGAAAAGCAAAAAAATGTACATTTTTCAGCAACGACAAATTTGATCTAAGAGGAGTTTGATTACACACACCTAGGACCATTTAAAAAGTAATCAAATAAGTTCACATTTGGTACATGATTTATGATTGGCATAAGCTAACTGATTCCTCAAGAATTATTGAAAAATATTTGTTCCTTCAATTTAATCTAGCCATCTCTTAAAAGCAAATAAATGTACATTTTTCAGTAACAACAAAATTGATCTAAATGTGAGTTTGATTACATACACCTAGGACCATTTCAATATTTAAAAAATAAGTTGAAATTTGGCACAAGATTTGTGATGGGCATAGGCTAACTGATTCCTCAAGAATTATTTTTTAAAATGTGTTCCTTCAATTTAATCTATCCATCTCT
>JAUYWV010038896.1:0-25197 GCA_032274565.1 Nematoplana nigrocapitula
CAGTGTTGCAAAGCTTAATCCGACATCTGCTGCTGACTTGATTGAGAAAATTAAAATGGTATGGACTCAAGAAATCTTACCAGATTATCTTACATGTTTGGTCCATTCTATGCCTCGTCGTTTGGAAGCCTGCCTTAAAGTAAAGGGGGGTCACACGAAATACTAACTGTGTTCTGTGTTGTATAACAATAACATTTCAACTGCATTTCATAACATTTACATTTGTACTGCATTATAAAACTCATTTCCACTGCTATTATGAATAAAACTGTGATTTATATGTAATAACTGGATTTATGTGTTTTTTTTCTGGGTGATTCCAAACTTTTGATCGTGACTGTATATAGGTGGATTATAGCTTAACTCTTCTGGTTTCCAACTAAAAAACCTGGGAATTTTTAACATTTTAAGAATTAATTTGACATCATACAAATTATCAGCTGTCGGTAGCAGAGGCGAAGCTAATTGAAAATTAACGGTTTTCACCATCACAAGCTTAATGTCATTTTTATTGATATATTTTGCGCTCCGGGTTGCACAATATTTCAAAGGCATTTACCATTATTACCATTATGGAAACTATTGATAGAATGATGATGTGGATTTGCCGCCTAGCGGTAATATATCTTTCAAACATGACCTGCTGAAATTTAAAACAAAAATATTTTAGCTAAACCGATAAATTTGTGAAGGAGGACGAACGCCGGGACAGACTGCTCAACAAAAAGCGGCACACAAAAGAGGTTGTGTGGTGAAGATATGGAAGAGAAAATAGAGGAAGACGCAGCCTCTTTGGAGATAAAGAAATATCACCACAATTTATTATCCGCTAAAAATTCTTCAACAGCTGCTTCTGTATTTGCTCGGGATTCAAGAAAATATCTGCCGACTTGATCTGTTTGTTTATCTATTTTTTATTGACTTCAATCCACCAGATCAGCAACGAAAATTCAAGCTCATTCATCCGAGATTGAAAGAAGGAAGGAGAGGTAGCTTTGACTGGTCACAGTTACCAGCATATAGGTCTATCAGGTCATCCGAAAATGGCCTTTGAAGCAGAGAGAAATTATTATAATATATAGCGGTTCAGAAATACACTATTGCTGCACAGAACAAGGCGCTATCTCGATGTGTGTGTGTTTGTTTGTTTGTTTGTCATCGAGAGAGAATAGGACAGCAAGCGTTGGCGCCATGACGAAAGGACAAAGGCACAAAACTCTAAACAATTAGCAAAATGTGTTGCACCACCCAGGGGGAAACCTCTTTATCTGACATCTGTGCAAGCGCCCACCTCGAATAGCAGCCAATTTCCCGGATTATCATCTGATAAATTTTGCATGACGCTGTCTTCCACCGAAATACTCTGATATGATATATGGTACTGGCTATATAGCATATGTGGAGTCTTTGATCAGTTTTTTACACACTAAAATATGACTGCCAGCTGAAAGCAACAGCGCAGCAAGTCCTCGTGGGAAAACATCAACGGGGACTACGTGGAAATCCCTAATTGTGTTTTTATGACAGATCAAATGGAATTATAAAGTTTTGCACGCCTTCAATTTGTGCGTTTCATAGTCCAAATTGGTTTCCGCAATGCAAAAATAAGTAGATAAGTTTTATATTTTTATTGGAATTTATTGGCGAATTTCCCTATAATTGCAGCTAATTGAAATGATAGAGAATAGAATTTGTTAGGTATATAGGAAGCCTTGTAAATTAAATTGCTAAAACCTATACGTACAGTACATTAAAATTCTAAATATGCCCGTGTCTGTGTGTTAGTTCGATTGTGCTGTTTGACTGTAGCCATTAGTTTTCTATTTCATTTCGATAAGAACGAAAATGATCTTTGTCTAAACTATTCGCTATGTAAGGTGCTTAGTACTTTTAGTTTTGGTCTGCTTATAACTTTAGCAGCTGCGAACTTTCTCTAGCAATCAATTCTATTTGTCTTGAACAGCAAAAATGATCTGATAGTTATAAACGCGCATGTACATAGCAGTAGAAACTTATATAAAACGAACATAAGAGTAGACAAACCAAACTATATGTCAAAAGAGAGAGAGATGGAGGGAGAAAAGAAACATTAGAGAAAATGAGAGAGTGACAAAGAGAGAAAAGAAAGAGTGAAAAAGTAAGTAAGAGAGGGAGAGAAAAGATTGAGGGCGAAGCGAGGGAAGGAAGGATAAAAAAGAGAGAGGGACAAAGCGAGTGATGAAGAGAGGGTTGAAGCAAGTAAAGTAGCTAGAGAAAAATGAGAGGGGCGAAGCGAGTGAAGGGGGGAGACAAAAGATATGGAGAGGAGCTAAGCGAGTAAGAAGAAAGATAGGGAAAAAGTGAGTGATGAAGTGAGAAAAGAGAGAGGGGAGAATCAAGTGAGGAAGGGAGAGAAAAGAGAGAAAAATAAAGCGAGTGAGGGAGAAAGAAAGGAGAGAGGGTCCCGTGAGCTAGAGAGAAAGAGAAGAAAAAGGGAGAAAGCTAGTGAGAGAGAGAGAGGGGGGGAAGAGAGAGACGAGTAAAGCGAGAGAGTAGAGATAGAAAAAAGAGAGAAGACAAGGAGGGAGAGGCGAAATAGAGAAAGTTGAGAGAGAGGAAGGGTGGGATAGAATGGAGAGAGGTTTGAAGCGAGTGAGGGAGAGAGATAAAAGAGTGAAAGAAAGGAGAGATGGGCAA
This sequence comes from Nematoplana nigrocapitula, assembly GCA_032274565.1. NCBI lineage: Eukaryota > Metazoa > Platyhelminthes > Proseriata > Nematoplanidae > Nematoplana > Nematoplana nigrocapitula. Next base: position 2,677 of record JAUYWV010038896.1, read on the forward strand.
GTGAGTGAGAAAGAAAGAAAGAAAGGAGAGAGGGGTGAAGCGAGTGAGGGAGGGAGAGAAAATAGAAATGGGCGAAGCAAGCGAGGAAGAGAGAAAAGTGTGAAACCACAGAAGGTTGTAAGGCATGCAGGTCTTTGCATGATTTGCACGGTAGGTATAATTGCCAATTAAATATTTTCTATCTTCTTTCTGTCTTTCTGATCGTCCGTCTCTTGTTTGCCATCTTTCTCTTATCTAGCTCTCCCTTACGCAATTCCAATATCTCTCTTACACATACATAGTGTCTGCCCCTCATCCACCCAACCATGTCGCCAAAGTCAAGAGAAAAACTGGTCGCTTCCGTGTGTATAGAAGAAGATCTATATAACAATCTTACCATTATTCAATCCAAGAGAAGACCCACCTCTGCACTTGCTGCCGTCTTCAGTGGCCGCCTTCACCGACTTGACTTGCTTGGGGTCGGGAACTAGCTCCACCAGTTTCTGGTCGGTGAAATCCTCGGACAGACCCTTGATGTAGAGGTTCGTCCGGGAAGTCCGTTCGGACATGCCGTTTTGCGGGGAGGCACTGTTACTCGACATCTGCCATAAACAAAACAGCATCAACTGTAAATTATATCTAGCAGGTACTATACTGCTGTTGGTAGTGGTTCAGTAGTATACGCTCAATAGGAAACAAGTACCGGTTCACACCAACATTCAAACTTTTCAGCATTGTTACACACTGCACTACTACTATGAGTAATTCAATATAATAAAAACTAATCAAACTTATAGGAATGTTTGGAAAAACGATAGATCATATATACATTGTATTGTATACCTAGAGGGCCACCCAATAATTACTTGCCGAACCAACGCCAAAACACCCTCCGACGCTCTCTGTACTGTGCAGTCCTCCTATGCTATTACTGCTTATGGTGGCAAGTTTGAAATGGAGCATTCCATCGCTTTGTTTGTACCAAAATTTTGCCGGATATAACTATTTGGAAGAAGTGAATAATTTCCCGATAACGTCTTCCCTCTGTGCGCAAACTAAAACCTCTGTTTGTTAGAAGCAGAATTATTTTGAAAAATAAAGATTTTTTGATATTCTGATCACTTTTTACCATGTTTCAGGAAGAAGTTGCTATAGCAATGGCGACCAAATTTTCAGTTAAATTATAAGAGAAAATCAATCTTTTCAGATCACAGGACTCACTCTGCAAATCATATATTTGTCAAAGGGGGAAAGGAACATGAATTTTACTTGATGCAGGACATGTGGTTTCAAATTGGGTAAAATAATAATTCTTCAAACCAGGTCATCTGGGATAATTAGGGTACTTTGACATTCCCCAAAGGAGGAAGTGAAACATGTTGACCCATCTTCGGGACAGTAGAGTGCAGCGGGTAATTTAACAGATAGGAGTGTAACGTTTCCCCTTATCGACAATATGATGTACATACATAAACACGACATTCACTGGAATTAGCTATTATCCTCGGAATGTGAGACAATGGAGAGCTTGCAAAAATTACTTATCTGTATGTGTGTGTGTTCGCTATCTCCTGCTAGATTATCAGTCGGAAAACACTGACATTTTAGGTATCCATGCCTGGTAACAACATGCACTATAGTTTTGATCATGGCGTTATACACAAACGCTTACGGATTAAAGTATAAACTTGTCAGATGAGCGATTTATGAGTCAGTGAGGTGAACTTTATAATAAGTCAGTCTATCATGGCTGACCTGAGACCGCCACAGGATGTCTATAATCTTTTCTCGGTGAAATTGAAACTTATTCGGTCAGTGTAAGTAAAATGCGGTCAATTTGAATCGATGAAATTAAAATTTGTCACTCAAATTGAAACTCTGGACAATAGGGTTTATTGGACTGACGAGATTCGAAAGACAAATTTAAATTAAAGCAGGGGGTTCTATAGTGAAATTTTGCCGTATGGTACAGCATACCTCATACGTAGATATGGAATACTAAATAAACTAGATCCGCAAACAAGCGGATAGACGCCGTCATTACGTCGGATTTTACAGGCGTCAGATTAGGCAATCGTTGCTCGTTTATGCAGATGTAAACATTTACAGCCTATATAGTCAACTCTCCGCCATACCATAGATGAAAACCAGTGCGACTATTATTATAGGTAGTATACTATCTAGTAAGACATTTGAAAAATGCAGGGAATTTAACAAAGGAGAAAACACTGAAGATAGACCGACGTCAAGACAAGGAAACTGTTTTTGTCCTTATTCATTGACCACTCTAAGATTTTTTATTGTGTCAAACATAGAGAATTATGGAGAGTGATCTCGCTTATTAAAGGCCTCTACAAGGAACAACAGTCGGCAGTGAGGCTTGAGCATATAGTACATCAGAATGGTTTAAAGTGGGGAAAGGAGTCAAACAAGGGTGTATTAAGTCGCCTCAACTGTTTAATATTTACACAAAAGGTGTATATAATATATAATGCGGTTAATCAAAGAGGATGATGGACAGAGCTATAGGGAGTTGAAGGTTGGAGGAAAGAAAATACCCGAATTGCGGTACGCAGATAATACACTACTTTTGTCGACCGCAAAGGAAGGACTCAATAACATGCTTCAGGCAGTGGCCAGAGTGGAGTATTTAGTCTTCAAATGAATGTCTCTCAGACAAAATTCATTCAATTATAGATAAGTGTGCACAATGGGCCAAGTGAACATCAGGATAAACGGTGAACAAGTAGAATGTGTCGACAAATTTCAATACTTATGATCATTGGTGGAGCAAATGGCAAGTGTACTGAGATACAAGGACGCTTGGCAATAGGGCTATAGGTATGGGAGCTCTGGAAAAACTGAAATAAATGTGGAAGGAAACTAACAAAACTCTATAACTTAAAATGTTGATATCGTTGGTGGCAGTTTATTTATATAGATACGAAGCATGGACGGTCACCTCAGCAGACGCAGATAGAATTGGAGTTTTTAAGCACAAGTGTTGGAAGTTTTGCACACTTCTTGGACGGCTCGAAGAACGACTGAATGAGTCCTACAAAAGAAATAGATGTCGAGCCTGGCTGATTGCTACGATTTACACAACGACTAAAGCTGCGCTATTTTTGCCACATCGATAGACACGAGAGTTTGGAGAAGAACATCCTTGAGGGCCACGTCGTTTGAGGACCACCAACGACTGGATGGAGCAACGGAATCAAGGACACTCTCAACTTGGCTGTAAGACTGGCACAAAACCGATGTTCCTTTCGACGAGCTGTTATGGCCGTTACGTCCGCACTCGGATAAGTTGTTTGAAGATACAAACCGATGTCTTACTCTCGTAGATTAGAGTGCTGACACAGAGCAATCGGCAAAAATTCAAATATGTTTATTTTTCCGCGCTTCAACAGAAAAGTCCTCACGCCTCCTTAAGGGGTGCCCCATTATGGTTAAGAACCGCTGTTCTAGGCGTTAAATTTAATAAATATACGCAAGAAGATACGATAGATGGACAATAATTTAAATTGAATAGTAAGAAATAAATAGGTACATTTATTTTCCACTTGAGAATACTCTCTACACATTCCCGCATTCAGTTTCAAGATTTATATTATCGGTTGAAAGAAAAGAGATCACAAATTGCTTATGCTCAAACTAAAATCAAGTTTGAACACCAGCGTGCCGTATAGACAGACGCTTTCATAGACTTGCAAGGACGCATCTACGCATCTAAAAGCAGTATTTGATGATATCCCGAAAGAGGAGATTGTCAGCAGATCCCACCCCCTAAACAGAATCAAAACTCTCCTTAGAAGCATGAGAAGACGTTGCACAGAGCGTCTAGCCATATAAATGCTGAACCAGTACGCTAGTATAAAAAACTAAATTTTGGGCAAAAGTTGATTCGTATATATTGAAAAAGAATAAAAAACGTAAAACCTCATTAGGATTAGGTGCTCAGAATCTGATTCAATCAATTCAAATTCGAGATACAAAGTTTCAAGTTGAAATAAACTGGAAACGCGATGATGAACTTCATGTACGAACAACCAACAGGTCGATAACCTTATCCCGCAGCTGTCTACTCATGGAGGCATATCCTCTTTCCTTTAAGTGAATCTGGAACAACAAGGAAGATAACCAGACTCGTGGGAAAACCACTATACACAATATCTCTTTCGCAAGACATCTTGCTTGAGCTTAGGTAGACATTTACAAAAAAAACTGTGTAACGTCCTTTCGCTTAAATTACTTAGATTCTCCGGGCGAATATGTACAGTATAACCTGTAGTGGGAACAATAATACAAAGCCACATGTTGTCACTGGTATGCAGGCGACACAGGCATAAATAAAACAAATGTAGATGTTATAGGCGATAGAGTTTCAGCGCGACCGAACAAGCTATAATCTCAAAGGACAGACGAAACGGTGTTTTAAAAATATATATATTTTCAGTTAATAATGCACGTTGAACTGTCTATTAATATTGTTTGATGAATTAATGACACGGAGAAACTCCCTAGCTTATTGCCTGTCGTATAACTCTGAGTTCGAATAATCGATAACCAACTTGATCTCACAGTGTAGCTGTTCATTGGTCAATTCAAAATATAAATTTCATATTTTATGGTTCCGGGTTTCGTTTTGGATGTTGATTTAGATTTTAGATATAGACTAGCCTATGGGCGGAAAACAATGATGCATCAAAGTGCTACTCACTACACAATCGATCAACAACATAACAACTATAATCGAATATAATACGCAGCTACCAGATTCAAATTCGCCATTTAGAGCTTCATTCTATAGTACTGTATATTGCTGTAGTTTTGTAGCAATGGCCTACAACAGGATTCAAATTCCAAAAAATGAACGATGGTACCAATGGTATTAATAAATGAAATCATTTTGATGGGGGTATTTTGACAAGCCTATATCGCTGCCAGTATAGCCATAGGACATTTGATGTTGACGCATTTTGCGCAGACAGAATTCGCATAATTTAGGATATAGATATAGGCCTACTGTACAGTATAATATAGACTTGGAACTCAAATGAGAAAAAAAAATATTAGCCGTTCGTCCAAATAGAGTTCAGCTGCATAATTATTATATATTAGAATGACTTTAATTTGAGCAACACTAACCGCTTCGCGCTTTCTCTCTCCCGCTGTGTCGTTTTGTCTAGGAAATGGTAGTGAACAGAAGATATACAGTAGATGAAGTGGCTCACTGGAAACTGACTCCAACTGATCAAATTGGCCCCAAGTTTGGTTGGGTAATTACTCAACAGTTAGTGGTGGGTTGGCTTGGATGGCAGCGGCACAAACTGAACTATGCGCGAGATGGATATGTTATTATGGACCCTCCACCACCACCAATACCAGAAGCACTATAGCAGTATCCATCCATAGTCGAGTACGATTTCTATAAATTCTCCCCCGTCGAACCACAAATCGTTATTGGGACAAATGGGAGATTTAGAACAGGGCCAGAGGCAGTTACAGTAAGTAGCATTAGGCAGGCCGCTAGTCGTTTGTGTGAAGGGGGGAAGAGGCTGGGGGTACCCGGGAACTTTGTAGTGACTGTGTGGCTATCTAGCGCCGGAAATGACCGTTTACAATGTGTTAGCGAGAATAATTGGATCAATGAGGGCACACAGGCAGACAGACAAACCCCACTCGTATACTATATATGTGACACTTACGTAAAATGCTTCGTCATGAACGTAGGGAAAGTAGATAAGGGAAGTTTCCATTGGGCACACAAATATATCCTAAAAATGCTGTGATGTTTCGAATTGTTCCAATAGAAGACGCAGGAACCAAAAAACTAAACCCGAAAAAGATCGGAGTATTGAAAGTCACGCATTCACGACGTAAGCAGCTTGCCGGGGTTCGTAATCGTGGATAGCAGAGTCAAACGCGCCTCAGAGAAGCAAGGAGAAGGAGTCAAGAAGGTGAAGGAATGCGAGGTGCAGCCAAATCACACTCGTGATCCTTTCTCATTGTGCTCGCTCTCCTGGTTTGAGGAGGTGTAGTTGTTGTTTTGTGTGCATTCGCTCGTAGCACACACACACACAGCACAGTGTCCCTCTCTCACTCTCTCTACGGCTTTGATAGACGAAGAATCTTTACGATGTGTGATGGTACCCTTGCCCTGGCCTTCTTCCTTCTCGCTCGCTCGCCCTCAACTTGGCTGCTTTCACCAACTGAAAAAGGATGGCCTCCAATACATTCTACAAAAGAAAGACTGATCGGCACACATTTTACGAGGGCTGGGTTAGAAATGTGTGTGTACACAAAAACCAATGCACACACATACACACACAGAGAGATAGAGAAAGAGAGAGATTGTGCAACTAAGAATAAATGCTCGCTGGTAGTCAACTTCGGGTATATACCAGTTCGTAGTTCAGTCAACGAACGACCAGACACCACGTTAAACAATTGCTCAGGACTCCTGAAGCTTTTTCGAAATTCGTTTGCGGCGCCGATTCATACCCTAAATGAATTTTTAAAATATACTGGTAATATATTAAACGCGCCCGCTGGCTCGCAATGCAACTAAATAAATGTCACTTGCAATAAATGTTCAAATCGAATGCTGTGAATCGTGCGCATTTCATCTGAAATGGCGCATATCATTACAAATATTGTCATTTTTGTGGCTTAGTATATGAAATCTCAGGACTGGGTAAATATGTGCCATATTAATAAGACCAATGGGTTAATCTTTATGATCTACAGTATCTATCTATCGAGTGTTCTGCTTTTGTCAAGCAGGTTCACGTACTTTATGGCATCCATTTTCTCCAATCTGTTCGATTTTCTGCTTCATCTTTTAAATTTTGAAATGAATCTGTATTGAATTCTGTTAGCATGCCTTTTCTTGGCTTTCCTCGTCCAAAATTGCACGAAATCGTTCGATGATTGTTTTCATTATGTTACCATTTCTTAAAATGTGACCTATCCAGTTTTTCTTCCGTTTCAATATATAGTCTGAAGTAAATTACGCCTTTCTTTCTTTGATCTCGTCTAATGCCTCTTTATTGGTTTTCCCATCCTGCCATGACATTCTCTTCATTCGTCTCCATATTCACACGTCTTTATGAACATTGGATCAATAATACTGTACTATATATATCCGCGCTAGATGGTGGAAAAAAGTGCGCAATAAAGTGTATGTCGGCGTTAGATGTTCCTGCCGTTGAAACGAAGAAATAGCTGCCATCACGCGGCATATACCATAAATTAAAGGCTACAGGAAAGCAAGGCAGACTGTAACGAATCTATTGCACCAGAGCAATGTTAAATGTGATAAGAGTTAGGGAAGTCCAAAAATGAGGTCGGTATGCAATCGTTTTTCAGTATACGGCAGGCGCCTCATTAGCGGATATTGGAAAACGGCGCTCTTTTTTATAGCTTGCAATTCTTCATCAAGTCTTGTTAAATCGATGCTCGAATGATAGCAGGGGCAGGAATGGGGAGAAAATCAGTGGAGCAATGCGATTGGTCATCATGCTAAAGTGGTCGATTTCATTTTCAATAATAGCTCTTTTTCCTTCTACATATATACTGACGATTGGCCATTAGTGTCATTTTCCATGGTGGGTGTTTCCACGCCAACATTGATAACATCTAAACATTCAGAAAGCTTTTACTCTTTTGAATATACAAGCATTTTCTCCAATCCTGGAACTTCTATTTGCAAGCATTCTACACACACACACACACACACACACAAACTAGAGTTTTGATCGACCTCACGGCGGGTCTCGAGCCCGCAATCTTCCACTTATGCAGGAGGCAGACAGTTTATCCATTAGGCCATATCATTCTGAAACAACTAAGAAAATCGACTTTGAACATAAGCGTGACGGACATACAGACAAACAGACTCTTATATAGAGATCCGAGGACGAATCTAGAAAACAAACTAAATTTTCCCTAATCGCTGTTTGGTGTTACTCCAATAGCGGTACATAATTATGACTGTTTATAAATCGATTATTGTAATGGATATTTTGACTGCTGTGATGCTATATATGATCTCTACAGTGCCTCGACAATTCCCATACTGTGCGATGACTTTTTAGTTTTCCAGAGGATTAAATGGTCTGTGAAAGCAGATGTTTGGTGATTAATATGTTTCTCGGACGATGATTAAAAAATTGTTAAACGCGTGAGCTAGATCGGAATGTAGGACCAGAACAATATCACTTGCATAAGGGTGCAATTCGATTGCTGTATCCATTTTTTCTATGGAAGCATTCCAGTTTATGTTTAATAAAAACAATATCCCAAAAAATATTTCTGAAGTGCTTTAATTATTCTTTATCTACAGGCATCTACAAAACACTAAATATGTCAATAATATGAACCTTGTTTGAGATTGGCCAGTTGGCAGATTTGAATGAATAATGATTAACAGCTGTGTCTTACATCACGAACACCAGAACTACCGTCACCGCCTTCTTTTCCGAGTCAGTCTCCTATTCGGCATACACCAGCCCCATACAGTGTACGTCCATACCAAATCGCTTTCTCTCTCCTCCCCTCTCCTCGCTCTTCGTCCTATGCAGTTTTTCGTGCATCGATGCTACATGACGTCGCCATCAGCACTATTTTTTAATTTTACCAGCGGAATAGGTATATTACTTGTCAGTAGTATACATAGTATATAGTAAGATATATTTACAAACTTCGTAATTAGCAACATTTCTAAATCCTAAATGGCCCAAATAGGTGCCAAAATATTTAGCACATGCTATAGAAATCGTTGTCAATAACCGGAACACCCGCAGATTTCCTCAAATCAAATTAATGACTTCGTTTAGAGATTTAGGTTTGATTTTTGCGGATTAAGAAGGTATATAGAGAAAACAAAGTAACCTTTACATTTTCTGTGTGCTTGTTGTAAAGCAAAAGAGTTTAAATCTCGGACAAAAGTGCTGCTTTTGATAATTTAATTTATTGGCCGCAATCAGGCTAGCTAGGCATTGGCACAACTATGGTAACAATGGGGCGTACCACAAGGTTGTTGAAGTAGTTTGTCCATAGTCTCTAGTTGTGAGAGAGCTGGAGAAGGTTGGGGTCATCAACGAGAGCGTGAAGTCATAGCGCCACGTGGCGTTGTGAAGGTGGCACATAAAAAGGCGATAGTAATGACTAGGCGTATGCAGTCACAGAGGAAATTGTCATTGGACAATTAAGCCTAGCCCCTCACCTCACCTTATATGCGTTGTCGGCATATTGTCAAAGAGTATAGTGTGTAGGTGTAGTGTGTTAGTGCTTAATATAGTATGTAGTTGTTGAGCAGGGTAGTACCGCTATAGTTTTACTCAACTACAAACAACTTTATCAGATGTAGTAAGCACTGTACGCAGTATATTGTAGACAACCAGCGATGACGATAAGCGAGAATGGAATGTCTTTCTGGTGCAGAGGCCGCCAAGTTAAGAGCACACACTTGATATAGAATTCCTCCAATCTCTGCCTCTCTCTCCTTCTCTTTCTCAATTCCAAGTTGTTGAAAGCGGGTTCAACAAGGTGCAATCCGCAGTGGAGAGGAGTCAGATATAAAAATAACTCTTCAAAGAGGGTCCGCTTATACCTTTTACGTGCTTATGTGTGTGCAGAAACTTGAAAAGCGCCCGCGACAAGCACCGCACACTAACTAACGGGTTGAGCGCGGTGTTGATGACAATGAATTTAAATGGCAAAGTCTTGGTGATACAAAGTTGCCTGCACAACACAAGCAAGCAGTATTAAGGTACAATGTGACTGCAGTGCATGTTATAAAAGGATACAAGATTTTACGTGTTTTTTATAATAATAATAATTATTGAATGAATGTTTGTTTAGCAGTGATAGTTTTATTATGCCGTATACAGACATAATTAAATGTTAATCTAGAAAGACAATATGTAATTTATTAGCTTTCGTGAGTATATACTAAGCGATAACTGTGCAGAGTACCGATAAGAATGGCCCCGAGATTGCATAAATGTAGCAGCAGAAATTTGAGTGGCTGCCAGTCTTCGTTTTACTAAATTTAAAGATCAACAGACGTTTATCAGTATCGGGAAGGAAGACTCCCCACCTGCCTCGACTGCCAGAAGTGCGAAGGGACTGTGGAACACCTCCTCGACTACATCTGTCCCGGCCATTTAAGTTTCTTTACTTCTAATTTGGAAAAAGTTCATTTCACACGATCTACAGTAACTGGGATATATAGTTAAGAATAAATCACGCGCAGTAGCTTAATCCGCGGAAGCTGCCATGTTGCAACTTGTTAGAAGTTTGAAAACGTTTATATACTGTAGGACAGAATTCAGAGGAGCAAGGTTATTTCTAAACTCTTGATTAAAATTCTATTCGAAAATCATTTCTGAACTCTTCTTTTCGGCTAGTTCCACGCCAGAATCTGATCATTTTAACAATTTAGCAGGCTGAAAGAATCTGAGTGTATCACACAAACTTTTGTCCTTGAAATTTGTACCAAAGCAATTTATCTGCAATAGGATAGAATATGTGTGGACTTTGAAAGCTATATACAATATACTATTTTACATGTTAGTTTTGGTCTGATACGACTTCCACACAGAATTACATTACTTTACAGTATATATTGCTTCCGCTTTCCCCAGTTAGCAGCCAACGCTGTTGGTCGTATAAGAGTAATACTGGCCCAGAAGTTGTGCAAATGATGAAGTTCTCCAAAAGTCACAGAAAGTAGACTTGCAGCTATTGATAAGTGAAGCTCCAACGAAGCTTTATTGATGGCAGTTAGAAAACATTCGAAGTGGATTCAAAACATTGCATGTCTGAATGTTATGCAGCTTGGGGGCCCTAATAAGAACCTCGGGGAGGCCCTTGGCATTTGTCCAAACCTCTTCTATGGGCGTGTCCCCTCTTGACTTCGATGAGACGCCAATGAAGAAAGGTTACTTTGATTTGCAAACATGATAATATTGGTCGAAGAACCATTCAACAAAAAACAGGGAGGTATAGGATGACCGAAACTTCCCGTCACACAATGGCATGTGTGTTGACAGTCTATTTAGGCTGAATAATTACACTTTTTCTCTCTCTCTCCAAATCTGCATATTATCTCAGTTAGATGCGTGTCGACTGTTGGCAGAGACGACGAGCAAATAACTACCGATCGATAATAAATCTGGAGAGTCACTGGAAACATTGTTGGAAATTTAAACTCCTCCGCCAAATTAGCATCCGCGGATCCACTTCAGCTGAGTTGCAGGACTAATGAATACTGTCTGTATTGCCCCTTTATTAATAGGCATGTGGGAGAACCCGCCCTATATAGGTGACATCCCTGTTTATACTGCTCTTGACTTTTGAGTGAAAAACATGGCATAGATGAATGATCTCCCTCTTAGTCGAAGGTCCGTCTTCTGCAATCATGGATACAGGTTCGGTTTTCTGTCGATCTGTGTTTTCACGGAGAGAGAGCAAATGGTGCGGGAGTCCTTCGTAGAATATCATGCAGTCAGTTCATTGAAAACAACAAACAGACAATATCTCTAAACCATAAGTAGACCCCTTCCCGCATGCAGAATCTTTTAAACTTTTACCATTCTTTTGCCCGCTTCAACCCATGTGAATATATTGAAGTCGCTCTTGTCAGTTTTTAATACAAGAAAAAAGTCGGGATTCTTTTACTGCTAACAAGAACCAGTATAGTTCCAATGATGCGTCCTCGTTCCCTCCATCCTCCTACCAAGTTTCAACTAAAACCATTCTGAAAGTTTTGAAAAATCCACCTTACTACTGTACTTTTTGTTTGGCGTAAATATAAATTTTCGACATTGCTACATGCTATACTACTATGAGTAGAGTATTATTATGTAAAATAAAAATATAAACTTTATCAGAATTGTCAGATTAACAACGTAAAACAACTAAAAAATCGACTTTGAACATGAGCGTAACGGATATGCATAGTTGAGCATCGGTTTCGTTACCTTCGATGTTGCAGTGACTAGGCACCCTCTGGAAATTAAGATGGCTGCTTACATTGCCCCTTGCAGGATTGTCTTGACAAGTCTTTTCAAACGAGAGACATGTCCGTACCACTTCGGTGTGTGTCTTTTTACAGTGTTTAGGAGATCTCTGTAAGGCCTAATTGCTGCCTCACTTCGTCATTGATGATGTTATACCTTGAAAAGAGATGTCAAGGAGTGGCCAAAATTCTCCTCTCTACTGTATATATAGATCTCTTATCAGGCTGCTCTATGTCTTAGACGCATCTTTGATTTGAGCGTGAGGTTTCTGTCACTCCTCTCTAGTTTTGTCGGTGCTGCTACTGTCTGTGCAATTCTCGCAACCCAGTTAGTAAATTCAAAATATTTAGATTTTAATACGCAAAAATAACATTGGTCTTATTCATTTCTCAATGAAATCCTGAAGCCATTCGCATTGTTCTGTACTTGATTCATGTTTTATTTTTTCTGAATAAATTTGGCAATCATCTTGACCTACCATGTCCCCATCTGATAACTATAGGTTATGGAAATTATACCCAAACATTTCATTTTTAAAACTTGTTTTATCTGAAGTTTTTCCTAAGTTTTGAATGCAGATAACATTTATTTTATTTTCCCTTAAGAAAGAAGTAAGAATAAAAATAAATCCATGACTGGATTGGTTTCTGATTCCTTGCACTTATTTTAGTCATAGAGGAGTGAGTCTATTCACCCCTAACCCAGATAAATTCACAAAAATTCTTAAAGGCAGGTGATGATAATGCTCCACCACAAAGAAATACAAATGAAATAGATGAGGCGACAATTTTCTGGTTAACAGAACAACCTGTAACGTGCTTGGCAGTTAAAGTAGATTCTCATACAAATCCTATATATAAAGATTGAACCAAATTTCATCAGTGGCCGCGGAGCAATATTTTTCTGAGGGGGTCGAACAGTTTATAAAATATTTGCGCCCTTGTGCCGTACAATCTAAGCGCCCTACATCTTCAAATAACGCCCTAACCGGAAATAGAAATATGTTATTTTTGCCCCCCAATTTTTCTGGGGGGGGGGGGCAAGGCCCCGGCCCCCCTGTTCTGCGGCCCCTGTTCATATAGGCCTATATACGGCTAGAGAAACATTTGAAAGACCGCATAATGGAATTCAGGCTCAACTTGACGCATGTAAAACCTTGTTTACATAAAGAAGTACTGTTTCATCATAATCCTCACACGTTGCAATTGACACTGATCTCACTGTGAAGGGATCATAATAATTATCAGAGTGGATCATTCGTTATTTACTGAACTACAATATGGCTAATAGTGATTTCTCATTATTTATTAAAGCAGAGTATACCATTCAGATTAGAATGAAACAAAATCTAGGAACATTGAAAAGGTACGCTAATAATAGGTATACAGTATTTCACTCTATATAACTCTGTATATAGGAGGGACCGTTTGCGCGTTCTCATGCGGTGTCAGCTTGTTCCGTATATATTGTATCTCTGCGTTTTACTTTACATGCAGCCTCAAGGCTGTTGCCATTTTCCCAAGGAGGTTTATTCCATGCTTCGTGGGACCCTCGAAATTCGAACTATGCTCGCGCTGAGCAAATGTTTGGGCATGGTGGAAGGTGGTACAGGACCACAGCGTCGCCAGAAAAGAACTGAACCAAACGGGGCAACGGCTAACTCTCAACAGTCGATTAACAGCGGTTACAACTGTATAAACAACACTTGTATGATGACAACATGCAGCAGCCTTCTCGTTGCGGGGATGTCCTTTTGCTTCCTTTTTCTCTTTTATCTCCTCTATTTCTTTCTCTTTTTGCTCGAATCTCTCCGTTGCTCTCTCCTCCCTCTCTTTCTTTCTGTTCTCAATTTCTTTATTCTCCCCTCTCTTTTTCCTATCGTCTGTTACTTTCCTTTCTCTCTCTTCTATCTCCATTCTCTCCTTTTCTGTCTCCTCCTCTCTTTCCTTTCTCTCCTCCCTCTCTTTTTTTCTCTTTCTCTCCTCACTTTTTCCTGCGGAAGTTCGGGCTGCTTGCACGTCCCCTTGACCGGGAATTAGAACTACAGCAACGCTTGTCTGATATAGTACTTTCATAATTTAAAGTCGCCCAATCAAAAACTAACTTTGGTGACCTTGCGACACTTGTCTGCGTTGCAAGTATACAGGTTGAGTTAATATCAAATTTCTTTATAAAGTCAGATCCAAGCATGAGGACAGTTCTCTTTTTCTAAAACACAGATTTCAGTCTATTGCCCTATATTGGCGATGACTTGTCTACTTTTAATCAGTCGCTCTCTGATTCTATCATAATCAACGAAGAATAATTCAGCAATATTTTATCCGGCAAACAGTCAAACTGAAAAACACACTATAGAAGGCGTGGGGAGACCTACCTAATATTCGATTTATAAACGCCCTGAGCGATGTTACAGTTGCCCTTATGGAGAGAGTGGAGGAACAGTAGAAAAGATGGGGCAAAAATTGATATCTCCTTCTCCGAGATGACGCCAAGCGTTCGCCGGACGATGATGGATACAATAACGTGGTCGAGGGAGGCTTCCGGCGGCGAGGTGGAAGAATCACATGGGTAGATACCCGTGTCAGTCGCGATGGTGCTCCGTGGCTGCCGCTATACGGCTTGGGGATTTGTCGGAGGACGACGCGGTGGATTGGGAGAGGAGTACAGCGCAGTAGTGGCACTTAACTGCGGGTACGACGCCCTCGTCGTGAGTTAGAGCAGTGTCAGTAGTCAGTCTGATTGCCGTTTCAGCTTTGTTCCTCCTCGCATGCACACTGAGCCACCACTTCGACCTTCTGCTTGTTGCGCTGCTCTCTTTCTGCTCCCTCCAATTTGACTGTTGCAGCACCAACCGGGGTTTGGTTGTTCCTGGCAACCGCTGGGAACGAATATTTGTGTTTGATAAGTTTTACCCCCTCACACACACACACCCCGCGCCATACACACTGCGCACCATTATCCTCCATCGGGGGGCACGGCTGTGCACCAGGCGCGCGGCGGGGCTGTACAGTGGGTGCTGCCAGAGTGTGCGAGTGAGCTCGGCGGTGTGCTCGCATGATAAATGCGCTCTCTCTCGCCCCATCCATACCACATCCTCTCTCCCTTGTCCCTTTGCTCCAGTCGCCTCATCCCACCACCATCACCATTGAGTTTCAACCCGAACCGAGAGGAAGAGCGGGAACCATTTGCAAACACACACACACACACGCACGCACGCAACGCAACATTCGAACTACGAGACTGCGTCAACCAACGAACCGCGCAGTAGTGAGCAAGGAGGCAGGCCGATGCGCAAGAGGGTAGGCGGGAGTGGGAGCGAGCAGAGAGGAGTGCAATAAGGCGTTGTCGAACTTTGCCAACCCTTCTTTTCGTGCTCTTCCCCAGCAGCACACTCCCGATCGATTAAACATACACATGCGTCCGAGCGAGTGAGCATCTAATCCTTCTAGCTTTACCTCAAAAGAAAATAAGCATTGCACTCGCGCGCGCGCGTGTTCCTTCTCTGGCATCCTACGACTGATCAAGAGTCAGTGTCTACACCAGATGTTTCGAGACATCCCTCCCTTTTCCCGCCAACACTATACCTTCATCACCACCAGAGTTCTTCTTCTAAAGTCAATTGAGATAGGGATAGGGAATAGGGATGGCTTTCTACATGAGAGAGAGGGAGAAATTCAGAGTTTGTACTAATACAAAATAGATCAATCAGAGTTTGATTCAGCGCCGCCGAAATAGTTGAAGAAAATGCGCTGACTTTTTAAAATACGAAGTGTGTTGTCTCTACAATGTAGCGAGCCGGCGAACGTCAATCATCCAACTATTCAAGTCTTGTCAAGTCAGGACACGGTCCCCGTGAGACACTCGCTCGTGGGCGGAGCAGATGTCAGAAAGAGAAAAGTGTCACACTGCGGCCCCACACCGACCCCAAAATAATTCGGCAGATAAAACACGCGAGCTGAGCTTTATGTATAGTAAGTACTGACAAGTTACGCTCTATTGTATAGGGGTCAACCGCAGTCAAACTGCACATAATACACGAACACAGAAAGAATGTGAAGAGCAAAGATATCGAATTATTCGTTGAATGGAGAGCGTGAGATGCCACGTGTTGAGAGATCACGGTACGTACAGGCTTCACAAAAGGTTAAGAAAAAACTTATAAAATAAAAGCTATTCGATGTTAAAGATCGAGAATCTTATAAAACAAAAAAACTAAAAAATCACAACAACTGGGATAGTCTCTTCGGTAGAGACTATCGCATCAGTTTGTCTGTAGCGAGCGTGTACTCTCTTCGCGGTCTTGCAGTTTAGGCATCGCTGTCTGGTGGAGATCATCATCATCATCATCATTTGACACTCTCTCTCCAAGTTGTCCGGGTTCTGCTTCTTGTGTCAATTCTTGCATATGGCAGCCTGTCCATTCCTTTAAGCCTTCCATCCATGTTCGGGTTGGCATTCCTCTTCCTCTCTCCCCATTTACGTTGCTAGTCAAAGGGATATTTTCTCTGGCAACATGCCCGACGTATTCTGCAGTTTCCGCTTGGCTACTATATCTGTTATATTTTCGGCCCATCTCTAGTACATGACTAGTTTTGTCCTGATTGGGACTCATCAGGTGTACGAAAGAGAAGGCGAACCCAGCTTCACTTACTACTGGCAAGTCAAGCCAGGAGCTCCTGATGAGTCCCAATCAGGACGAAACTAGTCGTGTACTATAGAGTTGGGCCAGAAATTTGGGATCCATAGCCAGCCCCTCGCCTACAGAAACGGCATTTGCATCTATATTCAAGAAGCTTGCTATTGAAAGAAAAGTATTATGTGCAGAAGACTACAGAAGGCTGTACAACGAAGGGATAGAGGTAAACAATATAGAGAAGACTAACCATACCGCGAATATCTGCATCTGTGCGCCGAAGTGATGACGTCAGTAGGACTCAGAAGACAAATGGATAAAAATCAGTGGTCCACACTCGACAACCGCCAGCAGTCAGTCAATGTCAGAGTAGTCGGAGAGTACGCGTTTTCGGCACACCAATTGCACAGTCAATCATGAATAGCACTGTTAATATACTGTATGTGTTGATGGGGCTGTGGCGTCTCTGTTGAAAGTGTGTGGCGTTGTTCCAGTTCACCAGACCCGGTCCAGTTAGCATCCAAGAATTACAGGGAGGCCGACAAATCGAGTACTGGCGGTGGCTCTAGGCGGGTGCGTTCACTTTTGCTTCGGCTGTTGCTCCTTGACCCTCTGTCGTTACACTCTCACATACTCACTCACTCTCTCTTGAAAGTAGGGTCGGTACGTCAATAGTGACTTCTAGTTCCGCTCTGGTGGTGCTTTCAACTGCAAATCTACTTGCTAATCTGTATCCACTGGTGTGACACAAACGACGCTATAGGAGTACGAAATTTTAATTCAGTTTTCTTCTGCGCCCACCACTGTACGAAGACTGTTGTTGCCTGGCGGCTGCTTGACGGATCAGCACACTGCGCTGAGTAAAAGTAAAACTACACAGCATATACACACAGTACTGCATGCCTACACAGCGCTCCTCCCTCTCTCAAGATCTCTATCTCTCTCTCTCTCTCTCTCTCTGCTGGGTCGTGTACGCAGAGGGGTTAGCCGCGGCACACATACCGAAGAACGCCACACACTCGAGGTCTGATAAGTTTAATATGTATGCCAGGGAACCAGTTTGGAGACAAGTGACGCACACAAACACAAACACACACAACCAACACCTGTGACATGAATGCCATGACAGTCAGAGGAACCGCCTCACTTGTAGCCACACTCCCATACTCTTTTGTTAATCTTGAGACAACTAACGCGGTCGTAAAAGATGAAGAAGATGAAGAAGAATTGGAAAGGAGAAAGAAGATGAGGATATGCTGGATATCTTTTATATACTGTATATATGTATATAATGGATAAATTCAGTCTCAGGCGTTTACCGTTAGACCACTACAACATACTTATCTTATCATATTCATTAATGATATGGGCATTGTCCGAGCAGTTGTAGATGGGCAGAGAAATATAGTGTCATCAGCGAACATTTTTAACGCATTTTGATCGGAATTTCTTGGTGAAAAGTCATTTATAACAATTGAAAACGTAGTAACTCTAAATGATGTATTGTGTTGTGCGCTGTCTGTTGTCATGTACAACAGCAGTTAATAGTCACTGAGCCGGACCATCGCTATCTATACATGGATGCGAAAGCTGCGGTCAGCAAGGGCGACGGATGTCAGGAGACTTTACGCTTAGAAATTGTGGATCCTGTCAAGAATTCTGCGATAAAGTTGGAAAGAACATAAAACAAACGCATGGCTAAGACAGAAAGTGAAGATTCCCGAGAGAGAGAAGGTTTGACTGCATGGATAAGGAAGAGGAAACTGGTCACATACAGTATATGGTCATTGGAAGGGCCGACCTGACAGTGTTCGAAGGCGAAGTCGAAGGAAACAATCGATCGGGCCGAAGATAAACGACTTGGATACACGACATCAAAGTGGGAGGGAGATTTGGTTTCTGCGAGGACGAAAGTAGACGGTTCCCCTTAGAACTACTGTATTTGACCAACGACGACATGAGAAAGCAACCATGAAGAGAAAAAATAAAGTGATTCTCAGGAAAAACTATAAAGCAGAAAAAACTCTGATGTCACGTGGCCAACTAAATTTATATAAACAGCAGTGTAGTCTAGTATATATCAATAAAATATAGGCATGTGTGTTCACGTGAAGCATTGGGGGGGATCAGGGAAGCCAGACATCACCTCAGGCGCAAAATAAATTAAGGAAACAAAGATGAAGTAGGCAGAAGGTGGAGGTTAAAAAGTGGGTAAAACAATATGAAAACAAGAAAGATGAAATGGTGGAAAATCAACGAAAGAAAGGAAACAAAAAATGTTACAATGAAGAAGAGGAGATAAGGGAACAAAGAAATAGGAAGAAACAAGGGCCGCTAAGTCCAATGATGTGCTCTCGTTCAATTCTTCCATTCCTTTCGACAGACCTGCATGCCTGCCTGCTTGCTTGCTTTAATGTATATTCATACCAAGTTTCAAATTTTGTAGCATTGTTGCACGCTATACTCCTATGAGTAGTGCAAGATTATGTAGAAGTAAAAATGGAAATTTTCTAAAAAATGCCATCTTAAAACGTATACACCTAATAAACGACGACGCCTGTAATGATATTAATTATCTAGAGTGGAAATATTTCCGCATCAAATTTCAAGAGTTATACAATCGGATGGAAGAAGAAACATCATAAACTGATGTCCAAATCACGGCGCGTCTCGAACCCGCAATAGTCTGCTTAGGAGTCAGACGCCTTATTCATTAGGCCACGTCTGTCTGAAACAGCTAAAACTAAACTCAAATTCCTGAAAAAAACGTGAGAGACATAATGTATACATTCCAACAGACCCTTTTATAGATATACGAGGACACATCTTAAAACTGCGGAAGAAGCAGTTGAGAATTAAGGACAGCAATTTCCGACATTCTCTTTCCGAAAGACTAATCCTGACTGAAGCAGCCTTGAGTCTTGTGAAAATAATCATAATAATAATTTTTATTGTTTATAACAAATGGTATCTAGAGGCTGTTGAGCAGATCTCAACTGAGCAATATTCACAAAATAGCCCGACAGCATTTGTTTTGAACAGGGAGTATAGAAAATCTATAGCCATGCAGTCTACATATATCGACAAAACGAAATCGAAAGCTTACGTGTTTTGAGATGCATGCACCAGTGAACGCCAGAACTACAATACTCTCACTATGATATAGACTCGTATGGTGTTAACTTGTTACCGAGGGAAAACTTTGCGCCTCTCTGTTTGAACTCAAAACCGATCCGCTCGCGTCTTTAGCCAAGACCGCCGAGCAGAGTATACGAACTGTTTGCTCACTTCTGCGTTCACCGCTCTATGCGCATCAAGCATCGAAGGTGGCATTCGAATGGCATGCTCAAGTGCCGAGAAGTGATATAGCAATATAAAAATGCAGCAAGCATGGCATTTTTTTGACTTGACCTGTTTGAATAATAACAGCAAACTTTCAGATTGATTTATAGCGGTTGAAATTAGTGCATTCTTCCACGAGTGATTAGGGTCATTTTTTGCCACGTGCGATGATTTACTGACTGACATTAATCACGTTTGGCGAAAAATGTTTCCTCGTCATAAATATGCATATGTGCTTTTCGCAGTTTTCCAATTTTTGAGCAACTTAAAAAACAGAAATAAGTTCTTTATAATGACGAAACTACAATCCTTTTCTGCACATGCACCCTCACGTTTAAACAAAATCGATTACGGCTGAAGCACATTGGTAAATTAAGATTAATTCACTTCATAATACTCGGAATGTGAAACAGTGGAGAGCTTGCAGAAATCAATTATCTGTATTTGCTATCTCCTTCTATATCTCCTAGAGCTGAAATTTTTGGCTGCCTCCCCCCTTTTCATGGCTGGACTTGACATGCTCAATGTTTTAATGAATTTGCATCCATATGGGTGCCACAGGTTCTGCTTTAAAGTTATTTAGAGTATTCTAACCCTTTTGAGGGTGCCAAAACAATCTGCCTTATAAGCCGCAGTGGAATCAACACTGACCAATCATATTGCATTCCGCGTAATTGATTTATCGATTGATTTGTTGTAACACAATATATGCGCAATATCTCTAAATTTGCATTACTGATTCGGGAAAAATTTGTCACAATTGTGTATATAACATAATCACAAAACGGAAGAAGAACAATCGATTGATTTGATTAATTTGTTAACTTGCTGTTTCTGAACGAAGCCTTAATTATACATTAACATTGAAATCTGCCAGCCGGCCAATCTCATATTTCTATTAAAAGTGGAAAAAACTGCAATGCTTAAATGGAGATGAAGATCACAGCAAGTGAATTGCACCTTTATTGGCAGTGGATATTGCTAGCAAACGCGTTTTACATTTCATTTACAGTACATACACTGACAGCATTTGAGCCCTGGTTATCCTGCGAAAAGGTTCGCTTTTTCTTTTTTCTGGGATACGGCGCAATGCATCCTATATAACACTACATTTGCTTGAGTTACACAGCCCCAGCACAACGCGATTCCGGTACGATCCTGAGAAAGTGTACTGTTCTGTTTCAAACCTGGATTGCGCAGATGTCATCGCATATATTGGCGCACATACGGTACATGTAGATAATACAGGTTTACATGGAAATTGCCGCGGAGAAGAAGTGCGGATCAAAGCGGGCAAAATGATGGCCCCAGGCGATCCACTTTCTGGCAAAAGTGCCTCTCTGATGGCGATAGTTGGTTCCAAAACCGACTTTGATCATAAGCTTGACGAACATATACCTATATATACAGACAAACAGACAGATCTTTTCTTTCATAAATACCTGGCAACAAGTTTTTTGTGTTTTTAAACAAAATATTCTGTAACAAAAATTAATATCGGGCATGAATTCTAGCAGGAACGAGTAAAGAGTTTCTTCATGATCAGTGTGAAAAAACCCATTGACTTCCAATCATTAATTAAATGGTCTTCTACTTTCTCGCTACGGTTGACTCTATAGGAGCATTCCACGTTTAAATTCGGCTCCATCTATAAGGCCATAGATTTTCCAACGGTATTCATGTCGGAACTGAGTGGATGGAGGCCAGTCGAAAGAATTTATAACATTTTTATGTCTGGTGGGTTGTGTGCATAAGGGAATTATGTCACCATCTATACAACAATCGTATCGCCTCGTTAGAGGAAGATTGTGGGCAAGGATATTCGTATATTCTGATACATTTTTCGATGCGTCCTCGAATCTCTATAAAAGGGGCTGTCTATCCGTCACACTTATGGACAGAGTCGATTTTCTCAAGATTTTCAGTTTGGTTTAAGTTGACACTTGGTATGAATATAAGTAAAGTAAGCAGGCCGACATTAGAGCATTCTCGCATTTTTAATAAGATGGTCTGTCGTGGGGCAAGGGGGCAAGGACTCATCATTGAACACACTAATCTGGTTCTTTATTTCTAAATATCTACGTGTTTCCATCATACAAAAAGGCACTGATATATTTGTATGTTTTTAAACCGTCGAATGGAAAGAGAAGCAAAAACAAATGTCATGTTTAGTGAAGGAGAACATTTTTTGAAGGGCAATGGCCTCCTTAGGTGATGATAGGCCAAGTGAGAGTCGCTGCAAACACAATCCTCGATGGAGTCCAGGGGAGTCAAATGATGACCGGACGCTAGTAGTATACTATAGCTACGTTCTACTTCAGCAGTCATGCGTGACGAACACGCGCACGAACACGTTTCCGACCGATTCGCAATTCGCTCAAGTTTTCATAAGTTTACTATTTTGACTGAATTTCCGAATTTGTATAAGCCGCCTCCGATACACTAGAGTGTTTCGTGACTCAACTGTTATACGACTATTATATTACAAACCATGGAAATTATGCACGTATCGAAGCAACTTCCAAATGTTATTGA
>JAUYWV010038897.1:0-16421 GCA_032274565.1 Nematoplana nigrocapitula
AGATTGGAAGCAATGAAAATACTTTCAGTAAACGCTACAGCAGTTAGGAGACAGCGTAGCCGATACAAAGTCAGAGATGCACAGAACATACTCGATGGAATACAGTTGGTCCCATATCACAATAATGTTTTTGGCAAGCGAAGCTGCAATGGTTTCTAGTAACGTAAAAGAGGCATAAATGGACACAATATAATTACTATTACATAATTACTATGGACTGTTTTAGGAAGTAAAATGTAATCACTTTTGTTTGTCAAATTGGATTTCTTAAAACATTGTAGGCGATTAGATAGAGCTTGTTTAATGTCCAGGATATGGGGACGCAGTAAACCTATTGAGATATACAAAGGAATGGTTAGGTATTAAAAGTTTGCTTTGTAATCAATACCAATTGTTTTTCTTCTATAAAATGTTTTCAGTAAATTTATTCACCATTGCTTGGTCGTTCTTCTCTTAACTTCGCCAGGTGGTTGGGACGCGTTGTTGTCTGTGACTCAGACAAGATTGCATTCTCCTCATAAGAGACTCATACTTCAGCCTTAAGGACGATACTGCTATGCTTCTCAAATCCAGTGTTGTCTAAAAGTTTGATTGTGAGGGGTAATCCTCGCATGTTTTTTCTGGGACGCCTCAAACGACACTTGATAGGCATGTCTCAATAGTAGTATACTGTAGGTTTAGTCCTCAAATAAGTGCGTCAGAGAGGACTAAACCTATACTACTCTCAATAAAGACTGAGAAGCGCCCATTGAACAATTCCCTGAATAATATAGCGGCGCATTTTTTCTGACGGTTTCTAATTCACTGTCTCATTCT
Source organism: Nematoplana nigrocapitula (assembly GCA_032274565.1). Classification (NCBI taxonomy): domain Eukaryota; kingdom Metazoa; phylum Platyhelminthes; order Proseriata; family Nematoplanidae; genus Nematoplana; species Nematoplana nigrocapitula. The sequence continues at coordinate 817 of JAUYWV010038897.1, forward strand.
GTTTCGTACCTATTCCTTGTTTAAATTAACCAACCTATCTATTGTTAGTCTTTTGGAAGATGTTGTGAATTCCATCCAGGAAAATAGATGTTGTATCGGAAATCGGTCGGGAAATTTGATTCTCAATTTTCTTTTTAGAAAAAATATTTTTCGCTTTGGAAAATAATTTCTACATACAGGACAATTAATCATAAAGTAGCCTTATTTTTCCCATATGGCAGTAGCGCATCTGATGGTCCAAATACCATACATATCTTATCTAATTTTCCTCCAAATTTTCTTGTTTAATTTATTTCAGTTTTCTAAGATACATATTTTGGCAAAACATTGTGTTCATTAGTTAAGCTGTTTGATGAAATGACTAAAAATATTTTTCAAATGCGATCTGAAAAAAATGCAAACACACGTACGCGTCAGCACTATATAGATTTGTTTCCTTCTACCACCAACAGGTATGGATAATCGTTGGCTTGTGCAGATGGATTCCATGGATACTGCGGCAATTCTACTGAAAAATGGCATTCTTATCCATGAAAAAATAGTACCAATGCGAGACTACACAGATATTCAAACCTTGGAAATCAAGTTGTGGAAAATTATGCAAGAAAAGTGACATGATAGGTAGCTACGCATGAGATTGGTTGATCTGTATAGTAAGTGATTGGTTATTGTTGTAATAAAATATAAATAAAGCAATAAAAATCCAAGGACTACAAGATATTCTAGTAGTTCTTGTGAAGATCACTGTCGGAAAATCGATATAGGTAATGAATAGTAGACAGCCAACATGCATTCTACAAAACATATCTAATCGATATTGCGAATTAAAAAGGAATTTTATTTGGCATTCACTTTTTCAGACATGAAAACCTCTAAATACGTTCTTTATAAGAATTTCCCTAAATCTAATTCATTTATTATTACATATTCGTTTTACATTATTGTGATTGTCTTTTTTCATATTGATACATGATATTTCACAATTATGCAGTATTTTATTGCCTTTGATTTTTCACCAAGACATTGACCATACTTCCGCGTATTTACAATCTTCTCGTAATGGTTTTGTTTGCTTTGTTAAAGTAATATCGGTTTAATAATGAAGAGAGGACACTTGTTGTCATTTAATATTATATATTACATATTAATATAAGACACTTACTTCTGGTCTGTCCTAGGTGGACTCTAGCTCGCTTGGAGGCTTTTTGGACTGCTTTCCCCTATTTCTCAGACTGTAGACCTGACTGGCTGCTGAAGTATCAGCGTCTGACTGGCCGTTTTTAACCAGAGACAGCTGGCGACAATGCAAAAGCGTGCGGGGGACTCAACAACAACGCAACACAGTAGCATGATTGTTTTCCACCCATATAGGGCACGGGTATTATCAGAAAAGAAGCTTTCATTTCCTCTCTGGCGGCGGGCCCGTTGGTGGGGGACCGCACTAGGGCAGGGTTGGGGTTAGGCATGTGCCCAGCAACGCGGGCACCCTCTGCTAGTACTTTTATAAAGTGAATCGTGAAAAGTGTCTTTTAAACATCTCCATACAGTTTGTGTGGTTGTTTCGGAAAACATAGTTGTTCAATAAATTGTCATATTAGATTCGATCTTGAAAGACTGCTTTCTTTTCTCGCTTATCATCATTCTTCTACTGGTGGAAATAAATTCACATCCTATCTTCCCCGGGTTCTGCCTAATAGATTTACTCAGTGTCATAATTTACTTGTCCCAAAGGCGCCATTTTTGTCTTCCTATGTAGGTGCACGGTTACCGCAAAAGATAGGGGACATGTATGAGTATAGGATATACTGTATTGTATACAGCAGAAATTAGGGATGAGAGTCATAATCTTAAAAAAATATAGTTTAAAAGAAGAGAGACATTAGGGGAAAAGTAAAGGTGAAGAGATGTCAAACGTGCGCTTTTTGCCGACATGTAGATGCCAACATTTTAAAACTTCTTTAACTTTGTCTAAAAGTTGCATCTGTCAGAGTGAGCCGTCATGTTCTCTTTACTCCAGAGGCCTGTGCTTAATTCTGACTCTTTCTATTAGGTGCCAGCAGTTAGTGGACTAAAATCAGTCTTCTGCTGTTATATTCTGTTATATGATTTTCGGCGAATTCGAGCAACAGATAACAACTAAGTCCAATTCGTCCGATGCAATACGAACCCGCGAATGCTCTAGTCTACCAAAAGTCAGAAACTATCGCCAGTATTCGCGGAAGGTGTCACGATGTGAAACGACACAGCAGCAAACCAAGAAACCCACATCTACTTCGTTGTATACGTTTTGTTTGGAACCAGGAACTTTTGGGCGCCAGCACCAAAAAAATGCAGACCAACTATCACGCTTCTCTTGACCAACAATGTGGATAGTTTGCTCGAGGACTACGAGCTGATTACTTTGGACAATGGCCGCGTGATAGGCCATAGGTATTTCTTTGGCAAACTCCTGTGCTGAACTTTCTGTGTTTTTGGCTGTTGCCATCGTGTTCGTATTACGTCGTGCTCACCAATGTAGAATTATTCTATGCATAAAAGACAAATTACACGCGAACAGAGCAACCATTAACAATGCATCAGGCCAAAGTGCTTTACTATCTGGCTATCAAGAATAGTGGGTCTAATCCATGGTGTGTGTGTGCCACTCTGTTTAACACGAAAGTACACCGAAACCAAGAAGCATCACGTGCGATGAATACTACTCATCAATAGATACAGACGAGCGAAGTGATGTAACCGCTACAAAGTAAAACAGCCCAACGTGAAATGAGTGAGCTAGTACGCGCCGGTTAACAATGGCGTTCCCCGCCTTGGCATACAGGAACAGTTATATCACACGAGGTCCCTCCTTTATTAGACTGATAAAAATGACGGTTGTACGACTCACGTTTTTCCGCTGATCCTCTTGGGGCATAACCGCGATAAGCCAGTGGTTTTTTCCCTGCTGAAACAAAGTGTCAAGTTGGCATAGAGAACGAGGACGCCGCACACTTGTTCACACAGCCGCTAATCCGATCAGGAGTGAGTCGCTTCTATCCACCGCACTTCTGGTTTGTCCGACCAACATGATCAACTGAAACCAACTCCAACCCGGTCTGTCTGTCTGGGTCGTATAATTCATCAAATTGCTTCATCACATTACCACGCCCATGGTTCGTTATACTGCGCCGCCGTCCGCCATGCTTGCCGAACTGCGGCAAAGTCGTACCCGCGAAAAGACTGGGGAGGGATATTTCTATAACTAGTTCACTTACTTACCAAATTCAGCTCAATTGAGCTTCAACGCCCGCCAGAGTGGTCGTCTCAATTATTCTCTATCTTTCTCTCTCATCTGTCAGTCTTAGTCAACGGAACGTCAAGATCCAACAGTTCACAAGCGTTGAAAGTGGTGTTGTGAATTTGCCCATCCGCTTTCAATTGTCATCAAACAGAGTAATATGTGTCGCTCATGTTTTCAATTCAAACATCGAGCAAACGAAACTTTTAAACAGACTCAGTCATTAGTATGTTCCCTCTCTTTGCAGAGACTATAGATCATGGATTTCTGCTTCCATCGGTCTTGCGATTGTTTCGTCACCTTCTCCACCGTCCATCCCGTCCATTCTTTGAAGTCGTCCATCCACGTTCTTCGTGGAGTTCCTCTACTTCTCATTACTTCGAGTCTTCCGGTACAAAGTCTATCTCTTTATTTTCACCTGCTATCTCTAGGACCTTCTTCTTCTTCCTTTTCCGCCACCTTTAACAGCACCGGCTGCTATACCAGCGTCCGTCAGTCCGGACAAACGTAGGAACCTCAGCACGTCAGGTTCACTGACTATTTCGTGGTCTGAACCCGACCCGTGTATCTCCAGAGTAGGTGTTCGAGGTCTCCCGTCTCCTCTTCGTATCTTCGGCAGACATCACTATCCTCTTTCCCTATCTTCTTCCTGTAGCTGTCCAACTGGTACTAATGCCCCGTTCTCATTTGTGCCAGTAAAATTTCTTTCTTTCAGGTCAGCGGTATTTCCTGTTCTGTCTTCATTTCCATCCACTTCGCTGTTTCTTCCCTTGTGTCTCGTGCCTTCTTCGCGCGTGTTGCTTTATGGCCGCCTTCACTGCTTTGTAATCCACAGGGGTGTTCTGTTCTTTCCCACCTCCCTCCTCCGCTATAAGGCCCGCCCTCTCATTTCTGTCTATCCCGCAATGGGCTGGTACCCAGTGAATGTTAACTTCATTGTTTTTGTCGCTGAGCCTCTCTCCAACAGTAGCCAGATTTCGTTTCACAGGAGTTCCCCCTGTCTTTCTGGTCCTGCTTCAATTTTCTGGATTCCGTATCTTGGGTCTGTTAAAATTACTGCTCTATGACCTTCTCTTTGCTGACCTAGTGGAACCACTTCCTTTTCGCTATGCACAAATTTCGGTCGCCTCTATTCTTCTCTCCATAGCCGTCGTAGTCGTCCATACCTCGCACCCGTACACTAAAACGGACCACATATATACGTTTTTAAGTCTTAACTTCGTCTTCATTCTAATCATGTTGTTCGTAAAAACAACTAAACATGCAATTCTGGGACGCTGTCTTGCACTTTCCAATTTGCACAAATAATAGACCAGACGTTCTCTTCCCTCTCTCAGCCTCCAGTCGAAGGAGTTGGCGGCGAAGGGGAAGATGATTGGTATAGGCGATCTCCAACAAAATACGCTGTTTGTTTTCAGGTGCTTTCAGCTGTGCTTGTGTGACTGTTTTAACACCGATATGTATACTCAGATGGAAAGATACGCCATCCACCTCCTTACCCTCTGCCTGCTTCCCTCCCCATACACACACGAACCTACAGGCCAGCGTTGAGCTTTTATCTCTAATTAATTAGATGGATCTTCAGCGTCAAAATAGATACAAAGGATTTCCCGCTTTACGTTGAGTTGAGTTGCCGTCGCGGCGCGGGTGGAACTGACGGAAGGGTCAGACTTCGCTGATCTTCCTTCTATATCGACCGATTGGAGTTATCTGGTGTCGGTGGCAGGTGTTATCTGTGGTATATACTGTATGGTGGAGAGCAGTTTGTGGTGTGGGTGTAGGGATGATCATTTGGAGTTCAGACAATAATATTATAGAGCTGATATACTGTATATACATATATAAAAAAACTACAGGCAAGGGATGACCACAATATTGAAGAGCAGTAATGTCGGCAACCACCTAACACTAAGACTGCTCAAGGCCCAAGCTTTCGGCATTGCATCGTATGGCGATGACCAAGGGTGAAGAGAAAAGAATAGACGCATTCAATATGTGGGCATTTAGCAAACTATTGCGAGTGACTTGGGCAGACAAAGGGACAAATAGTTGCGTTCTAGACAATATCAGCGCGCTGAAAGAGTATTAGAGGACGACTGTCAATGCCTGAACTGGGAGCGGCCTGGCAGCTGCAACAACAGTGTTGCGGTGATCACAGCGGTTCGGGTGAAAGCCCGACAGTAATGGCAACCCTACAACAGAAAGGTGCTGAATTCACCCCGTCTTTCAAGACAGAGGTGACAGGACTGGGCCGGCGGTGAATTGGCTTACGACCGAGGGTCGGGGTGGGCGGTACCTGATCTGCCAGACAGCCAGTCTGCCTTAGATGCGCCGAGCATCGATACATCTCTCTGCATCCAGTTAGATCCTCTTTGATGCAGGTGGAATGCACCGAAGGCACTGCAATGGATTCTTAGGCACTGTGACCTTCATAGTAATAAAGTCGCCGACATGGAGGACAAGAAGGTGACGGGTCACCCGCGGAACGTTGATGGGTCCCTGAACCCTGTCTCGGTGTCTTTAAGGGCGACTCTGGCCACGGATCCCATTCCGGTACAACAGTGTACTCGTCGAGTTTACTCGCTTTTTCGATAAATTGCTCATGAGACAATCAATCGTGTTCTTCCCAAAACACTGCTTTTTCACATACCATTGAACCGATGCTCTTCCCTTTGAATAATTTTTACACGGTTTAGGAAATACATTTTCATTTATTTTTCCAGGTATATACTGTAGTTCAAAAGCAACAACAGGACAGTTAAGTGGATCGTTCGGACAAGCATACATGCGAACTCTGTTTAAGTCTTCACTTTCCGCAGGTTTCAGGGATGCTTTTACGTTTTTTGAAAGCATTTCGTGATTGAATGCCACATACTTGTGTCCGTCAGAATATGTATGAACACTTAAACTGGATTTAAATAGGCGAGGTAAAATTTCCCACCCTCTTAATCCATAAGGTGGAACATTACTTCCTGTTGCAATATCTCGCCATTTCTTTTTTTTAAATACTGTGTCATTTTTGTTAAGTCATTCTTTTCTATTGCTTGAAAAATATCACGACGATTCGTTTGGCCAGAAACTTTAAATTTCTTTACCATGGAGACTAACATTCTGTTGTCTTTTGCAAATCTCATATCTACAATGATATTAACATCTGGCCTCTTCAACATAAAAATATCGATGAAGTGCTGCTCGTATGCATATCAAACTACACTAGATGGAGCATAAAACTTTCCATCACACATGCGTAATTCAGAATAAAAGTAACTAAGATAATTATTCAATATTTATGTCTAATTCTGAGGATAAGTTCTTCTCATTTAAAAAGTTGACGAAAAGCTTCACATTGTCGTTCATTTGCTTTAAAGATGATTCGAGAACACCATCAATCTCTATTTTATTTAATTCATTTATAACGTCATTGGACAATCCCATAACATAGTCTTTCTCGCCGTTTAGATAATCCAAAAAGCTAGTAGATAACTCATTGATATATATATCTTGTTATGTATGAATGAAAATGTTTTGGAATCACTACGCGCCGTACGAATTCGACAGTGATGCCCTCAAAATCCATATGATAATAACATTGTCCTAAGCTAACTAACACGAAAAAAGTGGGCATCAATGTCGTAAAAGCGGGCATAGTTATAAAGATACAAAATAATATTGAATGATACAATCGTTTTATTTAAATTTAAATGTAGAAGTCGTTTGTAGTGATTGCAAAACTTTTTTCATTTATTAATTTAAGTAATGTTCCTGGCGGTGAAATTTATGGATTGGATTCCGATGTTTTAAAATGGGTAACTGAAGAGTCTGCTACCAAATAAATCAATGCTTTTAGGATTTCTTAACGTTGAGGAAGACAATGTTACGGAATTGAAGAACGAACCAACAATTAATGTGAACTTACATTTCACCGGAAAATATAATAACTATTTCTTACAGATTGGAAAAATCTAAATATTAATTAGCGTAAGCACACGAACCAACAATTAATGCGAACTTACATTTTTCCGGAAATTATAATAACTGTTCCTAAGTTCCTTCCAGATCAAAAAATCTAATTGTTAAGAAGCGTAAAAAATTATAGCTATATTCATGTTCTGATAATTACTGTTTAATTTGTAATGTGTAGTATTGTTGAGTTAAATATTTGTCAAATAAAAATGTTTTGGAAATTTGCGGGCATAATGCACTCATTGACAACCATCAAAATTCAAGATAGGCCTCATAAAGTTTAGGACAATATTCTCTATCTTTATAACTATGCCCGCTTTTTTGTGTTAGTTAGCTTAGGACAATATTATTATCATGTGGAGTATAAGACAACAATGTCAAATTCATACGAATTCGACATTGATGCCCTCAAAATCCATATATTGATAGTATATTATTGGGATAGTTAAAAGAAAGGTTGGAATTATAAAAATAATAAAGCTTTTTAATAGAGGGTGTATTTAAGAGAAGGAATGTAAGGGTCTGTTATTTCAAAGGAAGGGTGGGCCTTCAAAAAGCTTCATTTATTTTATATGCGTAGAATAAAAAATCTTCTTGTACTGTATGTTGATAACCCCAACAAATTGGTAATCTCATCTTTGTCCACATCATTGATTCAGCCAATACGCCAAGTGCGCCGTCCTCTCCATCTGGTGCTCGTGGGCCGGGTGGCTTTCTGGACACTCTCTCCTTGGATCAGGCAAATTCTGGAGAAGCTGCCACTTCCTTGCCAACCAGTCCAAAGAGATCCATAAAACCGTCTGTCAAACCCACCAAGTTTGAGGTAAAAATAGAGTTTATGCAGTTTAATTAACTATATTAATATATATAATTGTATTCTTCAGTGTGCCCAAAACAACTGTCTTAACCATTTCTACCGTATGCTGATATCGTCCATTAACAGCCGCAGTGGTGTAGTGGTAACGTGCATGCCCTGAACACCGAGGCTACCTAGTTAAAATCTCGGCTAGGTCAACCTTTCATGATTAATTTCAGCGGATGTCCAAAATCAGATGCAACGGACAGCACCCGTCGTGGTGCACCGTCTAAGATGGAAAACTGTCCTACTAAGTTCTCCTCTGACTTACACCGACTGTGGTGGAGCGGAGATGTCACTCCGGGCCACTGGTGGCTCGGTTGGTAATGGCAAGCCACTAAATCTTCCATAGGTTCTCCTCGAACAAAAAACAGTTCCAGGAGAGCTCAGGTAGGTTAGGGGCAACAACAACAAGGAAAACAGATTACCGCTTTAATCAAGAGCAGACAATTGAACAGTAATAGCCTACGTCGTCAGTTCTCAACACCCACACAGATACTCTTTCAACTGTACATTTTCTGTATCCCGGATGCAGAGTTCATTCCAGGAAGCCCAAGCTCTTTTACAAAAAGTCACGACAGCCGACTTCCACCGCAATCACACGACTCCGTTAACCCATGGCTATGCTCTCCTGACGTAGAGTCTTCAACACGGTTTTCAGATTTCTGGTTGACACCATCCAGTTCAAAAGCATTTGAATGAAATAATATCGTGATAAACGCGCGTCTGTTATAATAGTCTGGTTGCCAAGTCAGATAGATGGCCTTGCCATTTTTACAGGAAAGCAGTTCTTTGCATTTCTGGATAGTATTTGGTGTATACATTAAATTTTGGCCGGGTGAAAATATATTTGTAAAGCTTCAAGCATATACATACATAACTGCATATTTATGTATTTAAAAAAAACTTGTATCATGATTCATTAAGATATTGTTTCATCAGTTTGGTGGTCTCCTTTGCATTCATTGGCTGGATTGATATAACTTATTCCATTACTCATACGTAATTAGAACTGATATTTTATTTGCAGGTTGCTCCCATTAAAATACCAGAGGGGTGTCTTTTGGATCACAAAACTTTAGATCCGGTGAGTTCGCCCACACCGAACAAAGCTCCGCTCTCTCCAGTTCGGCTTATTTCCCCAATGGGAAGTCCTCTGTTGTCACGAAACAAGAAGACAGCTATAGTGCACACATTACGCACTTTATCCATGCCAACTTCCAATAACCAGTCGACGGTGAGAACAAAATACTTGATTTACAGATGAGTGCAGTAAAATGGAAGTCATTTATAATATAATGGTGGAGCAGGACATGCAGAATGTGTGTTTTTTATTTTGGGTGCCACAAGTTCCGTTTCAAGGGGTCGTTTTAGGCCTTTTGAAACTATCAAACTCTACGTCACCTTTATATCTGTTATTGATATCCAATCATAATGAAATTTCGTGCAGATATAGAACACATTACGTCGCAGTGAAATCATTACTGACCACAGTCATATTACATTCTCATAATTGATTTGTTTGTAACGCATTATACGCAAAATCTCCAAATTTACATTATTGATTAGAATAAAATTTGCCCAATTCCAGAACAATCGATCATTAATAACAACGAAGAATCAATAATTTTTTAATATAGTGATTGCAATTCGCGACAAAATGCCAAATTAAATATGAATCAACTAATGCTCCCAGTCACGAACTGCCAAAAGAATGAGGGTGCATCGAAACGAATAAACGACACAACGCAACTGCGCGTCAACATCGCGCAAACGCGACTGCGAAGCCATCACGCAGCGCATTTCTTGTATTTAAACAAACGCTATGGGAGCCACAGATTCCGTTTTTTGGTATTTTATTCAGTTTTCAGACTACCAAATCTTTACGTCATTGTATACCTGTTTTTTACATGCGATCTGTAATGGTGACAGCATTAGATTTGAACATTTATTGCAAGTGATATTTCTTTGGTTCCATTCCGAGCTAGCGAACGCGTTTAATATTAATTAATGTGTTGATAATGATTTTAAGAGGTTTTTATTCACTTGGTTAATCGTTATATAATAATCCTTTACTACTACAAACATATCTACAATGACATTCAGTTAAAAATGATTATTTGTATGTTTCACTTCAGTCCCAGACATCCAACACTCCAGCGGGTGCTGCCATTGTTAATTATGAAAAGGATTCGTCGATTAGCGCTGGCCTCACGGGTACAGCTAGCGGAATCACTCCTCTCACTGCACCAACTGCACAACCCACCATTACTGCACCGAGTACAACTCAGCATTCTGGTGTGGCGCAACAACAACAACAACAGTCAACCGGCTCCCTATTGCCAACTGCCACCACCAGTTCCGGTTCTCAGAATCTTCAACAACAAATGCAGAAACTCAGTGAGATGAATAATAAACAGCAGCGGGCATCTATTGTGTCTTGTAAGTTGCAATATTGCCTCGTCAGTGTTTTTTTATAGGGCTGTATCCTTCCCCGTAGGGTTTATATTGATTATTGTTCATGTTTTCCACAATTCCGCAAATATATGAAGAAGAAATTGATTTCTAAGTTTCTAAAATTAGATACAGAATTAGGTTACACTATAGTAAGTAATTTGCTATAAAACGAGAAGGGTAACGTTGAGAATCTACGAGTATATCTCATGATTTTTTGTATAATGTTAATTATCATCAGGGAAATTCCTAAACAGAAATTTATTTTAGAGTTGCCGTGCGCAATGACTTTCTCCAAACTGAACAAAATGTTGGCAAACAGAGGTATTCTGACTGAAAGGTGTTATCTTGTTTTCTTTCGTCTGCATTGTCGAAGTTTGCGAAACACCATAAAGGGCAAGTGAAGTGCATTTAAAGTCTTTATCCGTGACCTGTTCGTCAATGCTTTGTGAAATGCTCTTGTTACCGGTTTGAGCCAATCTCTGCGTTTCGCTATGGTTTTTAAGGAATGTAGCCGTAGTTTTCTTTAGTGAGTGGTTTCTGAAGGGACCTTGCAAACCAGCCATTTCACAAATATTTTTCAGCCTATTTTATGAGTATTGTGACCCACTTCACAGGGATGGTACATGACATCATTATATTTCACCATTCATTGACATAGAAGTGCGGGCATTCTTTCTTTGACCTTTTCATGTCAAATGTTTTGTAAAGTGCAACGAAGCTCACCGGTCGGGATTTTCCGGTAAAGGGTACGCTTTGGTTTTACATGCCGCTGTTTCAAACCACCAGTGAAATTTTTCATATGAGAATTGCTGTAAACAAGACACTCATCCTTTTCAGTTTGAATCAGTCTAATGTCTTTTCTCCATTGCAGTTGTCTGTACTCACGGCCACGTCTTAAACCAAAACACTTTAACGATAAATAGAAAATGCTTCTCATAGGTTTCTTGGGTGTATCGCTGCCAAGTACACCAGAAGACCACAGTTTTTTGTCTTGTTCCCTGGATATCGTATTTGCTGGTCCATTCATTGTGGTTCAATTTTATTTTTATTTGCCTCAATCATTGCGTCGTTAAGGGCAATAGTAGGTCGAAATTCTACATGTGAAATTATCTTATTTTACTCATATAATATATACTGTATAGTATCCGATTCCTTGAGTTAGATCTCTAAGGGATCCCGAGGAATATTTTTCACCATTTGCTTTTTTATTTCGAAAACGAAATATTGCAACTGTCTGTTCAGTTCTCCTTTTGACATTTCCTCAATCTTTTTGAATACACAGCGTAGGCGATTTACAAGCCCTTCCCGTTGCCAATGATTCAGCCATTCCGAAAAGGTTTTAAACGCACACTTTGCTTTGCGTAAACTGTTATTTGACAAAATATTTGAATTTCTTTTCGGTAGTTTTTCAGCTAATAATGCATTTTCGTATCGTGTCTTAATTTGTCGTTCTTGTTCTTTATCAAGTAATAGTAAGTCAATTATGTCATCATTTAGCAAATATGCTAACAAACCCGCGTCTTTTACCATGGAAAATATTTTAAATTCTGTGGTTACTTAAGATCAACAAGAACATTTAAGATTGAAACAGGCAGTCAACAGAAAATCATAAGATCTTAGGGTATATGTAAGGGTATTCTAGCTTTTCTGTGTAAGATCAGCAATTTTCCCTGAACGTAGCGAGGGCAAATTCTGACTTACGAATATCCTTATATGCCCATTACAGATTCTGTGTATTACTCCGATATATATATATATATATATATATATATATATATATATACTGTATATATAGTGGTTTATTTGATGTTTACTAGCTGGTATGCCCGGTGCTGCGCAGAAGGAAATGAAAGCTTCTTGACTGAGATATAGTTATACAAATATCACTGGAATAGGATATCAGGCTAAGGAAACAACATAGTTCCTTCCGCAAAACTTTGAAAAGTGGATCAAATCAATTTAAAATAACTACAGATAACTACATATCTTATATATATACAGTATTTGCCAAGTTGTCTATGTGTGAGAGGTGAGCGGCCGGACCGTTGGTGCCAGCGACCCGAAATTTTGCATGCGTGACCCCCTCAACCCTGCGGATAACATAGGAGGGTGAGGTTGGCCTCCGAAGTTGGGGTAAAGGTCAAAGGGTCAGGGTCGAGGTCAAGGAGGCTAAAACGGTGTGAAATGGCCGTTTCTGGCAGAAGGTGACCAGACCGTTAGTGCCAGCGACACGAAACTTTGCATGGTTGACCCCCTCAGCCCTGCGGGTAACATAGGAGGCGAGGTCGACCTCCGAGGTCGGGATCGAGGTCAAGGGGTCGAGGTCGAGGTCAAGCAGGCTACAAACGGTGTGAAATGGCCGATTCGGGCAGAAGGAAGCCGGACGGTTGGTGCCAGCGACCCGAAACGTTGCATTGGTGACCCCCTCAACCCTACGGGTAACATAGGGTGGTGAGGTCAACCTCCGATGTCGGGGTCGAGGTCAAGGAGGCTACAGACGGTGTAAAATGGCTGTTTTTATCGGACAGAGTTTGTTTGTTCCGGGCGGGCGGCCGGACCGTTGGTGCCAGCGACCCGAAACTTTGCATGGGTGACCCCCTCAAACCTGCGGGTAACATAGGGAGCAGGTCAAGGGGTCGGGGTCGAGGTCAAGGTGGCTTAAAACGGTGTGAAATGGCCGTTTCGGACAGAAAGAAGCCTCTCACAGAAAACTTCATAAAACTAAAGACTAGGGCAGGGTTAGGGTTAGCCATGTGCCCTATTCTATTGCCCACTGCTAGTATATTATATGTAGTATATATTTTTTGTTTCATTACGACAGTGTCATAAGTGAAGTTAGATTTTTGTCTTTTAAGTTCGCCTATAACTGGTAATGGTCTCCGATCAAGGATATTTTCTGGAGAAAACACTTTCATATTACGAAAGCTTAAAAGAAAAGTGAAAAAGCTGGCAAATATACATCGAGCATCATAGGATAAACAATTAGACAGAAATAAAAACGAAATACATAATTACAAAAGGAACGAAGTTTTAACATTAATACAACGACAAGATTACCTGAAACATGGAGAAAAACTCACATTGACATAAACAAGAAATTGAAATACGATCCAATAATAACTATTTTCGCAACTAGGGTGAAATAAGACGTGTTTTACACCGCGGGGAAAAGGAGTAAAATACAGCGTTTTCACCATGTTGCGAATTATGTTTTTTTCCATAGCGGGGTAAAGGAAACTGGTAGAGCATTAATATAGGGCACTGCGTGCCCTCGGATTGATGCGAATTTATGCCCTTGACACATGGGTGTGATTGATATTCAAATACATTCGTAGTAGTCATAAATCATATATATTTACAGGGCATTAATTCGAAGCATTTATATTTTAGAAAATCCATATTTTGAATTTAAAATATATTTCCATTAGAACATTTCCTTTAATATTACTAAATGTTTCGCATGGATACCATCAAGACGAACATGATTTCTGGTTTAGAAAATGGAGATATAAGTTTTCTAGAAATGTTAATGGATCCACAAATACCGCCAGATATCAACAACATGATAGATCAGTTTACTGGGTTGACGAATGCTCAAGAGAAAGAGATACATGGAATCAGTAATGATGAATACATGAACTTGGATGAGAACACCGTGGCTGAAATGGCAAGACTCGAGGAAGAAGGAAAAAGTAAAGCGACACAAAGTCAAACGAAGGTATACATCAACAAATTCAAAACATTTCTCCGAGAACAACATATACCGGATAACATCGAAACCATGCCTATACGTTATCTATCTCAATACATTCGGTTATGGTACTCAAAATTGCAAAAGAAAGATGGCCTTATGTATTCTCCTAGTACGCTAATTTGTGCAAGAGCCTCCCTGCACAGATATCTGTCTTCTGTCCGCCAAATCAATATAATGGAAGGCGAAAATTTCATTGGTGCCAATAACATGCTTAAAGCCATGATTGGCAAATACCTTAGGGGTACCTGCTCACGAATATCCAATGCAGATGTTCGGGTAAAAGCAATTGAACCAGGGGATTTGGTAAAACTTAGTGCATATTTTGATCACTCGTCGCCAGAAAAAGTACAGCAGGATGTTTTTTACTTGCTTTTATATTATTTTGGTCTCCGTGGTCGAGAATGGCTAAGAAGCGGTTTAACGAAAGAATCTATTGCCTTGAAGCAAGATGAGAACGGTCTAGAATACGTCGACCTTGTCTTGCTAGACCAAGAAAAGAATGTTAAAGCATCTACATCTAGACGCGACTATGATTCCGGGAAAAACATCCAAATGTTTGCGACACCTATCTATCGAAACTCCCCGATGAATGTTGAACTGTGTTATTTCCAAAGCCACGACCATATTCATCACTTCAGGCCAGTGGTACTATGGAAAGTGTGTACTTGGCAAAAACAAAATTGGAGACATGATTGAAGAAATATCAAAGAAAGCGAAAGCTTTCTCAAATATATACGAATCACTGTGTCAGGGCAACGGTGGTTACAAACTTATACAACAAAGACTGGTCGACAAGTGACATACCGTGTGTTACTGGACACAAGCGGTCTGAAAGTGTTGAGAGATATACGAAACGAATATCTTGTGCAAAGAAGGTGAAGGTTTAAAAAATCTCATGCTCTCACTGATGCATCCCCAGGACTCATCAGCAGGACCAGAACAAGGAAAGGAAAGTGTGACGATCCACGGATGCCCTAAAAAGAAAATGAAAATAGAGGCAGACTGCGAAAACAATACTGTTACTATTACAATTTAGTAAACTTACCGCAGTTCATGAACATTAATTGATTAATTGTAGTTTGGTAGCGATGTTATTTATCAAGTTATTGTGAAACTGTTTAAGCGCTTTATTGATTTTATCCATAGGGCATTAATTAGAAAATTCATTCCAATTGAAACTACATGCAAATCGCAGGGCATTAATTCGATTATTTCGAATTAATTCCCTGTCATAGCTAGTGAAAAATGATTTAAGATCTTAAACGGGTGTATATGAATCTAGGAATCATACCCATGTG
>JAUYWV010039008.1:0-16421 GCA_032274565.1 Nematoplana nigrocapitula
AATACTTCGCTTATCCGCTCGGCCATGAGTTCCTTTGTCTTCGCTTTCACGGACGACCAGTAAAATTCGATTGGCGAATAAAGGAGCGCTGTAAGGTCCCAACCGAACAATGGTCGCATCTGCACTCAAATGCTCGCGCAAGCACAATTCGATATGCGAATGGCATGGGGCGTTATCCATTTCAAATTATCAGCATACTTGCTTGACGTATTTTTAAAATTGAAGGCCAATTACTTTTTAAATTGATTTCCAAATACGTTTTAAATTGGTTGGCAAAAGGTGTATGTAGTATTATAATTGTTTCTACAGGGTGAGTTAAAAGTCTCTATACAATTATTGACTACCTCTCTCCCTGTATTTGACTATCTTTTGAGATACAGAATATGATTTATTTTCCTCGGGAATCTAAACAAAATATACATTGATTGCTATACGGGCAAAATATACAAGGTCTCCCAATATTTACATACGGGAAATTTATGAATTGAAATCAAAATAGGTTATTTTCCAGCCTGTTAAATGTATGTTGACATAAACGGTGGAAAAGGTATGTGGTTTATCCAATAATGCATTGTTTGTAATTGATTCAGTGGGCAACTGCATGCCATTGAGCTAAATTACATATAATAATCTGATAGATAATACTATATAATGCCTCCATTAGGCAGGTTAGTCTAACAACAGTTGTTTCCTGAAAGTACTCTATCATGCAATTTACCCCTGTGCGTGGCGTCTATCTTACTTTCTCGTATTGCTCATTTCCAGGATGGTGTGATCCAGTTAAGGGATGCGGTGTCATCAACGTGTGTGATGGTGACGGAGGCTGCAAGATAGCTGGTCCAGACGCCACACTGGACGATTACTTGCGAACCCACACGTGCTTCATCCATAAAACTGGAATCCCAGTCTGCGCTCTCTATGTCCGTTGCGACAGGGAGGGTGGAAACTGTAGAATAATTATACCCTAATTATCCCACGAAATAACGGATTATCAGGACGTTTTCTTTGAGAACTATATAGCACGTATTGATTTGGTAGAATTACAGTACATGAGCGACTCCGTTATTTTTATCACAAATCTGTCTTAATAGTATACATTTGATTTAAAAGAATTTCCTTACAGATGTCAACGTCGGGATAGATGTCTGGTCACTATATAGACGCATAGACGCTAGCTCTCGTTTTCGGATCTGGGTATAAATAGATTTTCATCTTATTTGGTATTGTTCACCACAAAGTGTGATTTAACTTCACGAGAGAATAAATTCTACCCGGATAACATTTACCGGTCGTGAAATTCTAACCGGAGGAATTTTACCAGACTTGAAACGACGAATTTCATCCGCTGAAATTATATGGAAGTTCTGTTCGACTGGCCAGAGTTGGCTGTCTCCAACACTTCTTCTCCCTTAGATTATTCTCCATGCCTTCTGTTACAACGTCGGCCCTTCTGAGGATTATACCCTAGGCCTTCCTTTTGACGCATTTTCCAAGCAATTCCGTACTGACTGATTTTTTTAAAGAATTAATGCATACCATTCTGGGCATTACAGTGGGACTGTAGCACCAAAACATATTCCATCAATGTTTTAGCTTTGTGTGGTTCTTTTTCTCACTTCTCGCCTCACTTAATATGAAAACCGGTAACCACGTGTTGATTTCTTCGATAGACCATTGTTCAAAAGAACGAATGGGAATCTTCACCAAAAGATAAAAGCAATTTCATGTGATTTAGTTTCACAGATAAATATTCTTAGTGATATATTTCATCAGACTTCGTGATATGTTGCAGCGTTCAATGACTTCAGTAGGATTAAATGAACTGAGGAAATCGGTACGTTCGTAATTCTATACGCACATAAGCACAACAAGATAGTCCTTCAGCGTGCAGTGGGTGCCAGGCCATTCCGCGGTTGATGGTAACCAGAGGACAGACAATGAAGGCAATGAAGTAATCCTATCTATAATTAGAGAAATGTCTGTGTGTCTGTATGTATGTAAGTCTGATCGGTATTTATCTCCCAACTCTCTTGATCGATTTACATGCTTGATGACTCAAAAAAATGCTAGGCCAATGGGTAACATGGGAAAAATAGCCACGAGATGCAAAATTTCTAATTGAGAGGCCCATAGTAGAAAATACCCCAAAAAAACATGTTTTTGCTGCGATGCTAAATCAATATGCTGCAGATGAGCGATTGCGGCGATGCTAAATCAATATGTTGCGTATAAGCGATTGCTGCGATGCTAAATCAATATGCTGCTGATAAGCGAATGCTGCGATGCTAAATAAATATGCTGCAGATGATTGATTGCTGCATCATAGAGTAAGGATACTCTATGCGCTGCATGGCAAATCAATATGCTACAGATAGACGAAAATTCATTTATATGCACGTTTTTCTCTGTCAATTTTCGGAGTCAGACTTTCTTATGATTGATTTGTCAATTCCCCTAACAAACCGCGCTCGCTTATAGCCACACTATTTTGCCGCTTTATTAGCCGAAGCGAAGCGCGGGTATGCCGCTATACGGGTAACCTACTAGTGTTGGAAATATGGAGAGAGAGAAACTGGAGAAAATACCCTCAGAAGTTTAAATTTTAAATATCCCGTAAGATTGATAATTAACAGAAACTACACACAATAATACAAAATTAATTCCTTAATATACTGAATAGCAAGAAATGGAAGAATAATGAATGTGTGAACATTGCGCACGCCAGATAATAAGACATTCAATATGAAGTTGTAATTTCCACAGGAAGACAGTATCATGAAAATCAGCAAATTTTCAAACAACTACAGTATATTAAAATCACCCCTCTATATTCCTAAATGTGGTGACAATCGGGTTTAGAGATCACGTGTATGGAGGGAGTGTGTGGGCAAAAGTCTAACTACATATTATTAATTCTAATTTGCTACTTACGGAATGTCCGCATGACCCGCTCCGAATCCAACTTGAAGATACGGAAAAGGTTTTGTATTTCGAAGATTTTGTAACCGAGCGGAAGAAGTGGATGACCTGGAAGAAATCTCATCGTTATAGAGTGTGTTCCGCAAAAGAGAGAGACGCCTTGCCTTGGCTACACAAACTCACCGCCAGTAAACCTGTCCAAAGCGAATATATTGAACTCCCAACAACTGACAAATGCCACTTGTTTCTGTTAAAAAAAACAAATCAGAAAAGGAGAGAGAAAGATAATGGCACAAAATTGGTTTATAATTCATAGTTAATTAATCACCGAGCTCAAATCAATTCCAACAACAATGAAATAAATAAATTATAGTAACTATTGAAGTGAAATCTCATTTAGTGGTTGCACAGGGCTCGCTGTATATATTGCTTACTGATACAACATAATAGAAGTAAAAAGCATAAATAATCATCATAAGATAAACGAGACATTATACTCAGGAGCAGACTATAAAGATGTGGACGACAATGGCGTTTTGTGATGAAATAGAGAAACTGATAAACGACCTTCAAAAAAGCCTCGGAGAGGAGTACTACTTGAATTGACTATATATATACAGTATAACCTAGTTTGAGTAAAAATTTGAAGTCTTCTTTATTAAACAAATAATAAAAGTGTTTAACACGAGAGCTCGCTGTGCATGGATCTGTGGTGAGGGAAGAGTCAGAAATAAAAATGCTGGTTGATATGGCGTTGGGGAGAATTTGTAAGAAAGTTACGGAATAGAGCCACTCTCTCGTTCTCTCGAACTGAGGGGCAATTACTGGGCAGGTTCGCATTGGCCGAGAACTGATTCGATGTGTGCAAATCTGTAAAAGCGTTGTCCTACAACAATATACCAACAAGAGTGCGAAAAATACGTCTTCAGTCTAAATCAGCAACAGCGTAAGGAAGTCTCTGATCCACCCTATAAATGGAAAAGGGACCCCCGAACTCCTCAGGGAAGCAAATGAGGCTACGAGGCACCCGTGGTACGGTGAGGGGTCACAAGACCCTCTCCTTTCATGGCGGCTAGGGCCAAGGATCTCAATACGGTCCACGAGAGAAGTCCCCGAGTATATCCAGTCGCGCCCAGGCCGGTGAGCCTATCCCAACAGACTGAGACGCTAATTGCTAGACTGCTGGCGATGTATCGAGCCCGTTTGGACACTGAGAGATGTGTACTGCTCACTTAGGCGGGGGTCTCACTTCTGTCGGTGCTGACGGAGGATCCCGTCCAGACTAATCCAAAGCGTCCTTTCGTTTTCCAAACACCGAATATGTCTGTAGTCAATGACACACCTACAGAAATCTACCTCGACTACTGTACTAAGTGACCTTTTCGTACTGTACCTTCAAATGCAAGGATAGATAGCAAACTTGTAATCACTATCCAGTGAACAAATAATACTTTGGTGAACCTATTAAACAAATATATATATATATGTACATCATAATCATGCTAAACTAAATTACAAGGCAGATAAAATGTAATGAATTTTCTATCCTGCCTGAATTAGATTTTCTTTTCTCTAATATAGCTATTTGTTGTAAACAACCCCTGATTATTTCTTACTTTAATTAACTCGAGTCATAATTTTTGTAAGCTTCATTTTCAGTCAAATGAGGCATATTTCTTAGGAGAAGCTTCCCAAAAAATCAATCGGAATTTCCCATATACATTGGACGGGCGGGGAGTGGAAGTGGGAAGGTTTGTTGGAAGTTAAGACAGGCAGGTAGAAGTCTGATGAGAGGGCAAAGGGGGAGGGGGAGAGACGGCTGCTTGCCGTTGTTCCATCAGCAGACTGTTATGGCACCTGAATAGTTTGACTGATCCACTGCCAGCCAGGTCATCAGTAGTGGCAGTATAGACAAGCGCCGGATAAAAATTGTAAACCTTTTGGCAGTTGAGAATTAGGGTTAGGAAGTGGGTAGAAAGCAACCACTTGCTTCGCCACATGCCAGCTAAGCTTAGAAATACTCTGTCATTATATGAGATCTTTGGGACAGTAACGGCTGACTTTAATTGAGGATTAATTTTATCCCTTTTATATAAATACCTCTGAAGAAAAAAGTGTCTACATAAACCTAAGCAGGCTGCGTCATCCGTGAGCTGGTTATCCTAATGAATGTGATGTGTTATACCTAAGATCACTTGAATAACTATACAAATAATGTTCAAACTTCAATAATGAGAATGAGAGAAAGTATTATAGAACAATGAAAACGATCCAAACAGACTGGAAATGATTAACTCACTCTGGCAGAGCCATGGTAATTTCTGTCCAAAACTGCAAACGGATCCCTCGTCTTCTTCTTCACTCCAAAGCCCCGTTTGATGCGATTCAAGTTTAACAGGGCCTTGTAATAGTCCTCGGGAGAATTGTCTAAGCAAGACAAATAAACTCACGATAATGAACCTCTTGTTCTCGGTAGACGAAAACAGTAATGACTCGTTTCTTATTCACTAATGTCTAATATTAGACAATACGAAAAGTATCACCGTTTCAGGCGCGGATCTAGAAATTTCATTTGGGGGGGATCAGTTTGAGGGGGCGCCAAATTATGATGGTTATAGGCATAGGCATATGACATAGGCTATTTCTATGTACAAGGGTGGAAGGGGCGCCTGAATCCGCCCCTGCGTTTCCATAATTAAAGCAATCCTACCAGTTATTTTTTACAGCATGTTAAAACTGTGATTTCCAAAAGTGAATTTTTTTTTCTACCATTTGGGCGTGCCGATCACAAAGATATAAACAAAACGTATAGAGAGATGACGCAATGCAGTGCCCAAAACGTATGGTGCGCGGCCGATTAGCGTATTTCCAAAGGACAAGGGAGAAAGTGTTATAATACTATTTTTTCTATTTAAGATTATACACGCCAAATTGTTGTTATAATAATAAACGATTAGATAATTTCGACGAATAATTTATATTTTTCTTCATATTTTCGTGGCCAATACTAGAAACCTCAAATATCGAGTTGTAATCAGTGATTTTTTCATTCATCCTATTGCGAAACCATAAAAAGCACACACACTAAATATATTCTGTAAAAAAAAGGGTTTTTTCATAGTCCAAAAAAGGGTTTTTCATTTTGGTTCCCACAGAAAACCCTTTTAGGGTTTTTCACGAAAACCCCTTTTTAATATAGTTTTTCACGAAAAACCCTTTTCAATATAGTTTATTATTTTTTAGCGGCACCTACTACTGATTTAAAATTCATGAAAAATTGATTTCATGTGTGACGTAGAAATTCTGTGATTTTCGGCAGAGGTGGGATCGAACCCACGTCGTCTGGATCTAAATTTCTACTGGTCTGCGTCTTATCTCACTCGCCCATCCGTCTCGCGGTTGATAGACTGGTTAGGAGTTTATGTGTATCGTAGAAATTCGGGGATTTTCGGTTGAGGTGGGACTCGAACCCATGCACGTCCTCTGGATCAAAATTTCTGCTGGTCTGCGTCTTATCTCACTCGCCCATCCGTCTCGCGGTTAATAGACTGGTTAGGAGTTTATGTCTATCGTAGAAATACGGGGATTTTCGGAAGAGATGGGATCGAACCCATGCACGTCCTCTGGATCAAAATTTCTGCTGGTTCGGCAATCCGTCTCGCGATGATTTAAAACAAAATATCTGAAAAACTTTCACTTTATGTATAATTCTATTTTCGAATAAATAATTATTTTCATTCAAGTGATTAATCCGACGTTGACTCGACGATGACTCGACCAAATAAATTCAACGTTGAAATTCGACATTCAGTCGACGCTGAAAAACCATTTAGACATGAAAAACCGTCTTCAAAAACCCTTTTATCGCGAAATTTTGAAGAAAAAAACTTTTCAGGCTGAAAAAACATTTGAAAAACCCTTTTTTTGCAGAGTAGCTATAACTATTTAGAGTACACTTAATCACTTGTGCCATTGTGATTGACCACCTAGGTAATAGTAAAACGTACTTATGGGAGAAAACATTGGCGATTTGAGCGCATTTAAATGAAAACAGCTACGGCAAAACCCTCACACGAAAAGGAAAGAACAAAACACAACGAAGAAACAGATAAAAGTTAAAAACTGTGGACACTGACAATCGGTGTACTTGTCTGTACATTTGGCCACCTCCACATCGTCTCCTACACTCATTATCCTCAGATAACAATTCGGAGCAATCTAAGCAGGCAAATGTTGACAGGCATAACATTTATATGAAACACGATACAGAGTTTTAGTAACAAAACCTGCATTCCCCTTTGACTAGCATGCCTTACACATATTCGCCTAATTGCTCTTCCCAGAGTTCCCTCACTTTAACATCTTCACTACACGGCATTCTCGTCTCTTAAACCATGATCCTATCCCTATGGAGGCACTATGGATAAGGGTAAGGGTCGGTAAACTCCGAGTATCACGATACAACAGTGCGTCCTCCATCATCCTCTGAAAAAATCTGGGTGATTCTAGATAAAACGTGGAAATCTATGAGAAAAATACGACAAGAGATTTAGCCGGGGGTTGATAGACAATCAGCTCTAAAACACAGTCAGGTTTATAAGTGCTATTTAACAATGTCATGCGTATAGTACAGTTAGACAAACCATGTCGATATTTTGTGTTGTCGATAAGGCATACAAATTTGCATTAGCAGAGAGATAATTTGGCACTACAGGAGAAGGAAACAGGCGTACACATAAACAAACAGAAACACGCACGAAGCAAACAGACAGATGGAGAGGACGAGAAAAACCGATAAGAGAGGGGGAAACACATGAGTGTTTCAGACAACTGCAAGCAATCTATACGGAGAGAATACTTCGCAGAAAAACTATGATATAACATAAGACTCTGAAGTACAGTAATATGAGAAGTATATACAGAAACGTCCTCATGATTTAAGCGAAATTTCTATTTCTCTGGGTTCACTGTGTTGGATATTGTTCCACATCAAAGCGCACGTATCACTATTCTATGTATTTTCCTTTGCACACCTCCAATGGGTCCCCATCGCCACGCTGACCACCAGGTAATGGACACGCACGCTAATGTACTCACAGGTATTGAAGACTCACTCCCTACGCATCACATCCCCTTACTACATATTTACTTTTTCTCTCCTTCATTACCAAGTCTCTCCTCATAGCAATTATATTTCTCAAAATATCCTCATAAATTTATATCTCTATGGTGCTCCTCTTTATCCACCAGATCACTCACGTGACTTTTTCTCTGTCTCAGGTCCAACTTCCTCGCTTAAACCTAACTCTCGACTTTGATCCAAAGACCACTGCTTGCCTCTCGTCCTAGCCCTCCTTCTGCAGCCCTAGAGAGAATTCTCTCGCCTTAGTCCCCACTGAAAGGATTCGTTCGGCTCTCATCACTTATAAATCGTAAAACAAATTAGCTATATTTTGAACGAAGAATAATAAAAAATACAGTGAACCTACTTTTGTTTATTGTATTTTGTGCATCTTCTATGAGAGTTTCGGTGTCTATAAGGATAAAAAGGACGCCGATGAATGAGTCAAAATAAGTGAGATAATAGCAAGGTTACCTAGGGTGGGCGATTTCGATGCGGTAACTGTGGACTGAGAAACTATTTCCGGTGGCTCAGTAACACTTTCATTATGCAACTACAAAACAACATCCATACGAAGTCATAGTAGAACACATGGCAGTAAATTTAACCGTATGATAATTGTAATTTCGTTTAAATATGTAAATTCATAAATAAATAAATAAGTTCATCTGCACAGTAATCCATAAAAATTAAATAGGATACCTCGCATTGAAATTATGAAACAAGACTGGCGTAAACATTACAACACGACAACGTTCCACGAATGTAATGGTACCACTAAAGTTCGCTTAACTATACTTTATCTTTTATTAATTTTATGCAGTGGATAATACTTTCACAGTATGGTAAACTAATAATTATAATCCTAGGATGCTAAATTACCAATTATCATCTTGGATTTAAACAGAAAAGTAAAAATCGAAACGCAAATTATATTTAACAAAACATAAGAAAAATTGCAAACTATACTGCTTGTTTGAGAGGGTTTCTTCTTTGAATTAAAAAATTTCAGCGGGAAATAAATGGTATATATTTATTCAGTTCCCCGATTGTTAAGACTTCAGGACTTTTCTCCGGTACGTTTATCAGTGAAAGTCTCGGCTTCCTGTTTTCCTCAGAAACTCATTCAACACACTTGTTGAACACGTACAGGATATCTTTCTTATAAGAGTATTTCGTGCCGCATTTTTAAGTTCAGCGATTTGCTAGAGTCTTTAGTCGCATTGCAGAATCTTCATTCAGAAACTTCCTTGTTCAGAGCTCCCCAATCATCTTCTCCGTCTGCGTCAAATATGTTACTAATTTCATTTCAAAATGCATGTAGTAATAACTATATAAATTGAACTACGATGAAGCGATATATGACGGGAATCGGGATGACATAATTTTCAAAGTCAAACAAATCAAATATTATCGCCAAAACGCAGGTGCTCTGGCATCTGCAATGAGCATCTCGATGGTGCTACATGGGGAAATGGTAACAAGAGATCATGAATATACACATTTTAAAAAAATAAGAGAAACACAAGTGAATGAATTGTATTTGGATGCAGATATTTCAAGTCAGACAGCAAACAGAAAGGTCACCCACCAACTCCGCGCTATTAGTTGATTTCTGATTGGGAGGTTTAAATTTCAAAGTGACTTAAAGAATAAATGTAAGAAATGCCAACGTCTAGAGAAAATGCATCTGCATTTATTAAATATCAGAAAATTACTCAATTGTAATCACAAGTGAGAAGTGAAATGTTGCGGGCTACAGACGTATAGTGCCTACAGAACTTCGATATTCAGAGGTATCTAAACAATCTAGACTATAGAGTAAGCCTCGTCGCACAGAGACAGTATTTCGTACAAAGCGCAGAAATACAGGATATTGAGCAGTATGCACAAGCAATAAGTATGACTTGACTTTCTTGACTGACTATAGAGTAGTAAATGCTTCTGCTACGCCTGCGTTGTGCACAAACGCTTCTTCTTCTTCCTATAACAGAGGGATCATGACTGATCCGCTGTGGCTTGGCGCCGGATGAACTGTTGCCAGGACTTTTGGTCTTGCGCTTTACATATCACACAAACAAACCTCTGACCCGTCATTTCCTCGATGTTGTCTGCGCATCGTGTCTTCTGCCCACCTCGTGATCGCTTACCGTATAATGTCCCTGTCAGTGGGTCTTTCTCCAGTCCTCGACATCTGGCGGTATGCCCAAAGTATCTTCTAAGTTTGATGTCGCTCATCAGCCGCCACTTGCCTCCAACTGTTTTGAGGATGTGTTGTTGGTTGGTTTTCCTTTCTCGCCAGCCGACTCTAAGCATTCGTCTATAGCACCACAGTTCGAAACTATTGATCTTCGTCATATCAGATTTATTCATAATCCAACATTCGCTTCCATACGTGGCGATTGGGGACACTAGTGATCTTAGCAGTCTGAGTTTCGTCTCCTTCCTGGATGATAACTTTCCAGGTGGTCGCGAGATAGCAGAATTGACTGACTTCTTCGATGGTGACGTCGATTTTCAGATACTGGTGAACTTGTTCCTATCTACTAATAACCATCATTTCGTCTTGCCTACTTCTGCACTCACATTCTTCACCATGTCCAGCAGATCTTGCAGCTCCTGAACACTTCTGGCTACATCATCCGCGTAGCGAAAGTTTGTTAACCTTTGGCCGTGGATGGTGACTGAGCCCTCAAAATCTTCTAAAGTCTTTCTCATAATGTTTTCAACATAAAAGTTGAAGAGGTACGGTGAAAGAATGCAGCCTTGTCTCACGCCTTGTTCTGTGTTGAACCATTCACTAAGTCCGGTGGTCGTTCTCAAGGTGATGGTGTCATCTAGAAATCGCATCTCGGGAAGCACATTCCACAAGTGGCTATGCACTACATTACCAAAAGCCTTATGATAAAAAAATGAAGCACATAAAAATTAAATTCTCGCATTTTCTCGATGTCCATTTTGAGGTTGAAGATAGTTCCTTTTCCAGATCTAAACTCTGCTTGTTCTACTGCCACGTTTTCCTCGGTTCGCGTTTCTACTCTTGTTGCCACATTCCGTGGTGTCGCCTTTCTTTGGAAGAGGGACAAATATTGATTACTCTCAATCTTCCAGGCACTTTTTAGTTTTCCAGATTCTTTCACAGATGGAATGTGTTTATTGATCCTGTGACGGTTCATTTCGTCGTCGGTTTTCAGCTTTCCTGGTTGCTTGGGTGTTCTGGTGTTCCATGTCTCAATACTGAGAATCTCCGGCGGTGTCAGACTCACACATACTCCGGCGGCGCCATCGGCGACTGAACTTCCTGACGGCTTTGCTCCAGTCCAACCACGTCATCGTGGTGCCTAATCAGGACACCGCGTCGCCTGGTTGTAGACGCATTTGTACAAACGCTTACTATAACAAACATATAAACTTCCCAGCTCACCGATTTCAGACTCAATTATAGGTGATCTATATAACTAGTCAACCATTGGACATTCAGCGTTGCCATTAGATGTACGATATCTCGTACATCAACAGATTATTGTTATTCCCACAAGTAGTATACTTTCTGTGTGTTTTAACTGTACAATGGATGAAGCCACCGAAAGTGTTTTATTAAAATTTTAAAAGAAAATTGTGAATCGCAAAGATTTGCTGCGACGTGCATGTTGGCCGTTCTTAAACGTTGTTCTGATTTATCTGTTATATGAATGATATATTCTTCGGATTAAATCAAACCAACCGCTTAATTTCTGTGTTGTCATAAAACCGAATGGGTCTAATCTGTCTTGCAATTTAACAGTCTCTGACAATATATTTGCATCTCGTAATCCATTCAAACAAAAAAAAACTGTCGAAGAAGTTTCCTGTGAGTAAGTATTAATGCTCGTTTATTACAGACACATGTAAAAATATACAGCTGAGCCTAGTTCACTCTACTCCTTACTAGGTGAAAACCCAGTACGACCAGTTAGTATACTACCTAGTAAAGTTTTCTGCGTGTACCACTAATACTAGTAGTCTTAGTATGTGTCAAAGTACGTAGTATGTCCTGGTACTTTTGAAAAAGCATTAATAAACGACACCGTATCACGGCTATCCCTGCTCAAGGGATACAATACAACGCCATTATAAAACGAATTATCTCTATTTAATATCGCTTAACGTTAGTGTCTTGCATTTCTAAAAGGTATATTGCGCAATAAAGAAGGCAACGAAATACAGCCAATGTAGTGAAAGAACACAAACGGTCAATCACTATTTACAACGCGGGTGTAAAGTAATTTTTTACTAAGAATATACAGTCTGGAACAGATTGGAGAGACAGGTATATATGAGCGAGTGTTTCTTGAAGAGAAAACAGATAACGACAGACAAATTTGGCATACATGGCTTGCATTCATGTTTGTTGTCTTGTCGTTTTGTTTTCAACTATTTTGAGTGGATGGCGCTAGAGGCTACCTGAACGAAACTAAAGATTATGCAAAAGTAGGTAGCCAATTGCTCAGAAAAGTGAAATACTGAGATAACTAGACAATTCGACAACTAATTCATAGAATAAGGAACACAGCTTTACTCATATGGATGAAGAACATATATAGCAAAGTCTGCTCATAACTTTACTGTTAAAATATTAGTACTCCAATTCATCTCAGATCGAACGGTGTCTACCAGTTCAACTGTTCGGGTGAACCAAACGTAAACTTCATGTTATTTTGTGTGTACTGTTCATGTATAGATTAAAATTATGATAGGAAACTAGTCGCTAAATATATAGACGATGATGTTCAAGTCAACATTAGATTAATTATACGGTTTATTCTACTCCTACAGTTTCATCGTATGTCAATATTAGCTACATATATATAAACACAATCAATTAGAGTCCTGGCGTAGGCTGCAGCCATGGTCTCATTATCGCTTTGCTGGTTTAGCAACAAAATGTGCTCAATAAGTGGTCTTAGCCCGGTGAACCTTTCCAGACAACGAGGAAAAGCCAATCTTTAGCGGTCTCGTTTTCGCGTTCCCTATAATACGAGTTCCTTCGGCTGATCCGTACTCGAAACGTTTCCAAAGAACTCGTTCTGTCTGGTGATGATTGCATGCATCAGCTGTCGACGCGTACCAGAGCGGCACTAACACCTACTTGTTAGAAACCTTGATTTTCATCTTTCTATGTAGGGACGACATGTCTGCCACTTGCAGCGAGCCTCAAAGTCACACGGCAGTGTGGACCAGACACAGCACGTTAATAACCTTTCGATGATAGTACTCGTTCCATCGTAATTATGTCGTATTTTTTATTTTGTTTTTCATAAACTTGCGCCGAAAAAAGGGAAATTATAACAGCGATATACCATAGAAAAAGTGACTCTGCGTAGTGGAATTATGTAACCCCTCTTCCAAAGTTTTCAGCATATTCAGCATACTTTTGAAAAAATACATGTTTTGCCTATACAACTAACCCAAAAATGCATATCTACATCAATAAGGCAGACAATCCAGCTGTTCACGCAGTCTTTTTACACAGATATTTCGGGTGAAACAGAGCCCTCCCTATATTGTGACATGAATTGGCACCTACCACTGTATGAATGTCATTATTATGCCTACTAATTACGCAATTTACCGATAAAAGAGAACAAAAAGGTGTACCAGATATCATTGATAATAATTTATTCCACAATCCGACGATAATGAAATGGCGAAATGCAAAAGCAGAAAATGTAATCATCCTATAGCGACTGATATCAATGCCAATGTCTTAAGATGAGGAATCATACACGGATGGCAGAGCTGAGCATTTTCGACAATTTATTCCGAATTTATGCAATTATTCTTGGTGACAAATCAGGTGTGAAATTCATAAATAGCAAACTGATTTACCGTCCGTCGTACAAGCAATTTCTCTGATGGACTGCCTGCAGATGAGATTCAGAAATTTAAATCCTGTTCAGTAATTTTCTACTGCGATAAAAGTCAACATCAGGAAGATTGCTCGAAAATACCAAGCTCTTGAAGCTAACCAGACATTGATAGCCGATCTTAAAATTTAAAATTTATATTGGTGAGACTGGCCGCAGCATTCCCGCTCGTATTAAGGGGCATAAATATGCTATTAGAACCTTCAATAAATACAATGGTTTGTCCAATCACTCTTTAAATTTTAATCACTCTATAAATTTCGATGATTCGTCCGTATTATTTCATTGTAAAGATTTCACAATTAGACGTGTAATGGAATTTGCTTTTATTAAACACTAATCGAACAGTCTAGTTATTCTAAGTTCTGGCCTAATCAATATTCAAAATAGTGTGGCTTCACAGCTTGTGAATTCTGTCAGTCAGCGAGTACTGTTCTTTTTATCGCCTTCCGTATTTATTTTTATGTATTTTTCTCGTTTCTGTGATTGTGGTAACAGTGTTAACCGAAACGTCAGGCCAATAAACATTTTATTTTATCTTTGCTTGGTGGTTCTTATTTATTATCTATCAAAAAAGGAAGCTAAATTCCTCATTCAACTACATTGACAGTATGTGGGGCCCAAAAACAACTTCCGCTGTGCGGCCCTAAAAATCTTCAGGAAAGTATTGGTCCGGCCAGTGCCAGACCTGCCGGGCCTGTTCCAACGCCCCTTTTATGGAAGCGAAACTTGACTGGCAAATGATGTAAGTATTCCGTTAATATAAAAAATAGAGATGATTCTATGTAATGGAAAATTACTGCAACAACATTCAATTCCCTTGTGAAAACAGCTGATCAATCAAGCAAAAAGTGCAAATGAGTGTTAATACATACTGGCATAATTTCAGCGGAGTAATCCCTCGAACGCGCATCCTGACGCACACTGGCCGAAAAGGGAAACATGTGTTCCAATATCGCTGTTGCTTCTTCCGAGAAAGAAGACGAGATCGGGAGACGACAATATAGAGCACAATAATAATAGCCAGAAATACTGCATGAATCACTCTATCCACCGCGCATCGCGACACACGACAATGCACAGAATATAATATACTGTAGCGTCAACGTTGGATGGTGTAGGTGTCTGGTTAACTGATCATGTCACTCACACAATTGATGTAAGCAGTAGTAAGAACGATTATAGTCGGGCAGGCAGAAGAGTCCAATGGAGCCGAGCCGTGCACCACGGCGTAGTAGCAGTAGTCCACACTGATGCATCTTGGCGCTAAACATACGTAGAGTGTTACTCCCAAAAGTAATCCAACTGACTGACTGATTGTCTTCGTTGAAGTCGGTCTGGAACAAAGAGAAAGCGATCGACTGGGAGGGAGAGGTGTCGCGCTCGAAGTGATAGAGCAGAACAGCAAGCAACACAGCGCTGCTCTACCGCAAGTGTGGCGGAATGAGCGCGATGGTATTCTAACAATAACCCGACCAACACTACACAAAAGTACTCTGATCAGACCAACACAACAAAGAGCAATATGCGACCGCAATGCAATGGTGCGTCGTAGTCATAAGGCAGCAAGAAGTACCGCGGCGTCGTAGACAGCGCAGAAAACTACATAGAAAAAAACAGTGTTGTGATTGTGCGCAGCTGATTTGTCGAAGTCGCGAACTATTGAACTGTTTTTCTGTCTTTCGTTCACTGGCTCGCACACAAAAACATAAAACAAATCATCTGTATGAATCGGATTAGCTGAACTGACACCCGAAAGTAGATAAGTACTGCGCCGAAATACCCGAAGATGGTGGATGGAGTAGATAGAGTTTGCTTGCCAGAGTTGGCAGAACCACGCGAGAGAACAGCGGCAACACCCTATAGGTCAACCAATCAAATTATGACATGGCCTCATCTATGGTAACGGCTATCCAATGAACTACAAATGGAGAAGCTGTAAGAGATATCCCAAAGAAAAATGACTAAAGTGTTACTACTAATGAATAAACATACAAACACGGACGCCGGAACTGGGAGGCCGGCACGCCCCCCCCCCCCAAACTTTACGTACCAAGGGGGCACCCATGCATTTAGCCCCCCCCCACACACACACTTTTTGGACAATAAATTGTTTTTTATATCAATATGTTGATCGAAGGAAAAGCAAAAATGTTCAGCATGAGCCTGGAGAAAATCTGTATTTGCTTAACGTTTTGGGAAACATATCATAAAAATGTCTGGTAAATGAACATATGTCATATTTCTCGCAGTGTGTAAGAAATATAACCATTCACCATGATTAATCTTCTCTTTTCACAGGGGCACCGGAAATATTGTTAACTTTGAATAATTTAGGGAAAATTGCTGCTAACGCGGACTTGGGCGCCCCCTCGACGTACAAAGTGAGACTAGAGAAAATAGCTGCTAACGCGGACATGGGCGCCCCCTCGACGTACAAAGTGGGACTAGAGAAATGTACATTTCGCGAACAT
>JAUYWV010039119.1:0-16418 GCA_032274565.1 Nematoplana nigrocapitula
ATGGCCAGCT
This sequence comes from Nematoplana nigrocapitula, assembly GCA_032274565.1. Classification (NCBI taxonomy): domain Eukaryota; kingdom Metazoa; phylum Platyhelminthes; order Proseriata; family Nematoplanidae; genus Nematoplana; species Nematoplana nigrocapitula. Next base: position 11 of record JAUYWV010039119.1, read on the forward strand.
CAGCCAATTTGTTCTTAGCAAGAGTAGCCGTGTGGGGCCTGGCGTTATCTTATAGGAATAAGAAATCAACCGCGACTCGATTGAAGAAGTAATTCAAAAGTTATCGCAAAAAAATCATGGGTCAAAACTTTCTGGACAGCCCTAGGCCTATATTATAATGAAAATTAGAATTCATCAGCAAATAAAACATGTTATTTACAACTTCTAGTAGGATACCTTCATTAGTCGTATGATAAAACAATTATATCAAAATTTCATAATACCAAAAATAGATCAATTTTACACAATTTAATTATTATTTTTAATTAACAATGAAGAGAATTTAAAAAGTTATAAGGATAATTTTCAATATTATTTAATTTATTGATTTTCTAAATAAAATTGAATATAATATAAAGTTAATACAGTACTTTTATTCATTTTCATGCGTTTTATCCTACTAAAAAGGCGACGTAAACAATTTTTTATAGAAAAAAGTAATAAAAAATAAATAAAAATTATTAAATTATTTAAATAATAAATGCATAATTCTTTTAGTGATCAACTAAAATTGTGAATGCTTCACTATAGAAGAACAATTTAACTAACTAATTTTATGCAATTATTTTTAAACATGTTTCTTAGCAACCACCTTTCTATCCTTCCTCAACGAGCAAAACAACTACAGCAGAATTGATTTTCGCAGTTAAGCATGATATTCGCCTGCTACGGATTAGAAAAAGCAAAGCACACTTCTTGCCTTTTGCTTGAAAGCACCGTTGGGAATGGGCTGACCACCGAATTTGATCTCGATGGCGTATTCGCCCAGAGCATGGGGGGTGTAGTAAATGCTGAATGTGCCGTTCTGGTTGTCCTCAATTTCCACATCGAGGGGTCTGCCCGACGGACCCATAATTCGACACGTGATCTGCCCGACCCCAGCTTGGCTGGTGTTCACCGTGATCACGCATTCGTGATCGACGACGATCTTTTCCCGTTGGCCTTCTGCGAGGGACACAAAATACAGTCGGAAAAAACAGAATTAACTCTTGCTTAATTGTTGACTGGTAGTAAAAATTAAACCGTTCATCATAAACGAAAGCGCTCTTTCGCCTTGAAAGAGGATCACAATACTAACCGATCATTTTGCACATCTCCGGGTAGCCGGTGGGGTCCGCTCTGACGGTGAACGGACTGCCCGGAACATCTTTGTCGCCGAATTTGATCCGCACCGCATGCTTGCCGACATCTTCCGGCTGATAGTTCCCGGTGAACGTTCCGTTGCCATGGTTATCCACATCGATTTTCATCGGTTTACCAACGGGGTCCTGTTCAACACACACACACACACACACACACACACACACACACACACACACACCGAGGAGCACTCATTATTGGCCTCTGAGTATAAAAGTTACCAAATGGTGTGTGAATTTGGCAAGTGCGCAGCTGCGAAAAGCATAACGAAATTAGAGAACGAACGGCTCATCATTTGAATGTATTAACATTGAAAACTATTTGTACTTTTCGTTCGATTTCAATTTTTATCGCTAAATCTAGTTGATCTTTTGATTAGCTCTTGTTGGTTTATTGTTTGTATTTTCTACTCTCATAACTTTTATCATTTATAACCTATTGGCATCAGTATCAAATCTACTCTCTCTTTCTTCTGCTTAACCAATTTCTCCCCTATCCGTCTGCGTCTCCCTCGTTCTCTGTCCTGCCTCTCCTAATCGCTCATCCCCCTCGCCACGTCATCCTCCATTTTCAAACTATTTTTCTTTCTCTATTCCTTTTTATCAACCCTCTACATCCGTTTCAGCTTCATTCTTATATTTTTCCTTTTCTCCCCTTCTTCAGATATTTATTGTTTACTTTTTTCACTTTTTAACCGCACTGATCACTCATCCCATGCCCCACAGTATACTGTTTATGTAGGAACTTTTTGTTTGTGCAATGTGTTGTTGTATAGTAAAGGTGTGACAGACTACGTTGCCATGGAGTATATTTGCAAACATCAATTAGATGTAGTCGTGAATTCCTGCTGTAGAATCCGACTTCCTCACCAGACGACTTGACTTTCTCTCCTTTGAGTGAGATCCATGATAGACCGCACATGCGATCTGCGGGCCTGCCCTCAAAGTACTCCAATTCCTAGGATCTCCTATGGTTCCCTTTTCTTAATCGTTATCGTTCAATTTCATCTTTCATCTCTCTTTTCTCTCCTCTCTTTAGACCTCTCTCTTTTCACTTGTTTCTTCTCCTTCCCCTTTCTCTCTTCTCTTGAGTTAGCCAGGTGATATCCAATCCGCGTTACTGCCACGTCCAACCTAGCCCTGCACCCAATCTGCCACCCACCGTGATTTCCAGCTCCAGGTCGCCCTCGCCGGCCATCCTGGCGTCCACATCGAAACTAGTCGGGATGGACGCGAGCAGACTGCCCTGGGCCGGACAGGCGCCCTCGCCCTGCACCCGCACTTTGGCCGGCTCACAGCTGGGCAGGACGAACTGGGCAAAGGGCGAACCGGGCACGGGCTCTCCGCCGTAGAGGACATCGAGGGTGCATGGACCTTCCACTTTGGGCTCGTAGGTCACCTCGTACACGTTGGGCTGGGAGGCACCAAGGGGCAGGATTTGGGCGGGGTGCGGAGCCTGGGCCTTCTCCGTTACCGAAGTCTGAACATTAGAACATACATAAAAAAGAGCACATGCTCTGTGAGTGCTGTGTGTGGGTCAGAGTCTGTGAAAAAAATAAATGGTGGGGAAAATCAATTAACTGAACCAATTTTTTAATTGATTGAATTACAAAAAGCGAATTTATTGCAATTGGAGAAGACCACGACAAGTAGTGTCTCAAGGAGTTTTCTCCTCACTAATTATGATTTCCAACATCAAGATGTAGAGGATTCAGGATTCAGGATTTCAACCAATAATTTGCTTGATTGGTGAAACGGTCAATTAATTGCAATTAATTGATTGAGGATAGTTAAGGAAATATGTTGGTTTTCTCATTCATTAAACAAAAGGAACAAATCCTACTACAGAGGAACATCAATAACAAAGTCTAACCTCACCTGCTGCCAAGTGAATTCGGTTTCATCTACATTTTATTATTGATTATTATGTAAAATGACCAATGGCTATGAACTTATGACAGTCAGCTGGTACTTACACCGGCCGTTGTTCATTTGCGTTCGAAAGCTTTGTCGATAATACTGTAAATTCCAAGAAAAGTTTAACTGAATTGAAGGGCAGTGGATGACCAAATCTCATGCACCATATGAAGTCCAAGCATCCTGTTTACTGCTCTGAACTTTCCCAACAATCTATATCATCATCAAAACGTGTATGTGTAGTTAGACTGGGTGAGGTGTATTTTTTAGCTGTCCCTGCTATGATTCATGCAACATTTTTTAACCGGAATAAAAATGTTGAACGAAATGTCGAGTTTACAATTAATTGCAGTAATTGATAGATCCTGGCGTGGGCACAACTGCTAGTCCATCAGCTGTTATCGATTACCTGCAGAGGTGCCTCTCCGGCTTGGCTGGCGTCGACGATGAAGTTGGCAGGCTTATTCAGACGAGCGCCTCCCGTCTCCAGACCTCTGCCAAAGCATTTGACCTTGGTGACGTCCAGTTCGTCTTTGAACGGCACGTGGAACGGACTCCCTGAAATAGGGCAAATATTAATGTGTGTGTCCTGGTATTTCTCAGACATACGTCATATATATCAGTCTCCTATGTTTAATTATAGCTCTTTTATCACATATGTCATCTGACAACTATTGGAAGGTTAATGTCTGTGAAATATTCAAATGTTTATTCATATAGTTTTTCTAGAATTTGAATTTTAAAATTCGAGATGAAGAACGCGCACGATTTCAAATTATGAAAGAACTATATAAGACAGACGTTTGATTTTTTACACAGACAATAATCATTTAAATATAGTGAATACAATTTATAGAAAACTAATTCTAGTCCATAAACGTATTGTGTGGCCTACTGTATGTACCGTCATTTTTAAAAATTAAAGAGAAATTCAATTTATTTTTTAATTTCTTAGAGAAACTATGAAAAACTATCAATAGTTGATTTAATGACGAGATGAAACTCCTCTCGAAAATCATTCAAAATTATTCAAAGTTGATCTAAATCTCTAAAAGGAGTTGCAAATATTTCGAAATGTGAAAAGAGTATGAAGAAAACGCAATGCAATGGAAATTTATGTCATTGGCACTGTAGCAATTAGGCAATAAATAGGGGTTTTGTCGAGTTATATCTAAACTCTCACTAAACAAATACATTGTGAATAATGGAACGAAACCTAAATGAAACCGAAACCAAACGAACCAACCAAAACTCTCATCAACTCAAACAAAATCTACTTGAATATGGTGGTTCACTGGTGGTGCTACTGGAAGATGGTGTCCACCTTCTCTGGGAGGGCACTATTTGGCTGGCCGATGGCTCCAGCACCAGCGCAAAGGATTCCGATCTCTCCAAATACACCGAAGAATCAGCTTTCCCTTTGGGGATAAAGTGACAAACGTCCATCGACGATGGACCCAACTGCGTTGTCAATGTTTCCACATGTCGCCTTTCCTGGTTCATGATGGTGGTGGTTGGGGAGACAGTGGAGCTGTTTGACGTAAGGATGTCCCTCGGCGGCGACAATTCCAACAAACAGGTCAGCGTGTTCTTCTCCCCAAGGGGACAAACCACGGGGGGACGTCCCGGTTGCCTTGGTAACCAGCCTCCTTGGCCAATAGTCGCCTTCGGCGTCATCTCGTCGGAGAAGTTCGTCGGTGTTATGGCGGGAAGTTTCAGTTGTTGCGGCGAAAGCTCTGTGCTCCGGTGTCGAGGTTTCCAGCCGAGCTGCTTTGCTGCCGCCGACGCTTCTCCGTGGTCATCTCCACCGCCGGAAAAAGATTCGGTAGTTTTCGACGACTCCGGAACCATAGCGGCGCCAGCGGCAGTGGTGGAGGTCAGGTTGTAGGATTCGCTCGAATCCGAAGAATCCCGGACCGAGACAATACTCGTATACTCCGGCGATATGCTCTGGTATTGCAGACTGGCGAAGGAACACGCCGGCTGTTTCAAACTTCCATCCTCTGTCAGTGGTGAGAAAGCACGGACCATCGTGCCCTCCTCTTCAACCAGAGAACAGACGACGTGATTCTGCCCAAATGAACTCAGTCGTGAAACTGAAACCGAAACCGGTCCGTAGAGCGGCAACTCCAGGTTGTCGACAGGCTGTTGCAGAGCGGAGACTGACCCCTGTTGGTGGAAGGTTACGAATTCCAACACTGAGGAACTGTCCGATTCGGACAATGTGGTGATTTCGTTATCAACCGACTGATGGTTCTGATCACAGGCAAGTGCTACAGCTGATTGGTCTGTTTCCAATCCCACGCTGCTGAGCTTCGATCTCCGATCTTCGACTACACTCGCGGCGCGCTGAAGAACTTGTTCCCTGATGACTCTGTTCGAGGCCTGTTCATCCTTGTAGAATCGGAAACTCTGTGTTCGGGGTGGCGGGATCGGTTTTAACGGTTTCTCAAGCCACGGAGAGACCCGTTGGGGAGGAATCGGACGCGGCGATCCTGTCTCCTTTAGTGTTGTGGTGGAGTTCGAATCGGTCAGGAGTTGAGAAATAGGACTGCAAGCTGTTTCAATACTTGCTGAACTAATACTGGCGGACTGCTTCGACACTGCCAGAGTGAACGGGCTGCCTAAAATAGTACATACGAAAAGCTGCTATTCACTATTTGTCTCCGCAATAAACTGCCATGTTGGCGGTGCTGAGTCATACTCAGTCCCAGAGAAGGGGTGCTGGTGCTACCATTATGTTGCCTAGCGACAGCCTCAGGGCATTGTACACTTTTCGATTCCTTTTTGCAAGCAAAAGTTTCGCAAAACTGGTGACATGCATAAGTCGGTAAAATGAAATAGTGCATTAAAACGTCGCAACCAAGTTGTTGTTTTTAAAATGTCTTGTTCATTAGTTACTAAAAAAAGCGGAAATTTTGTAGTTCGCCTATAGAAAACACCACATTCTTATAAAGAATTTGTCTTCTAAGATGAAACGTATTTAGAAATTTTAATAGAAATCACACAATGTGCTTTAAGAACTGATGGTCGTAGTATTATTTTCTGGAACTATACTTAACTCGTTCATTATACTTATCTTTATGAATATGGTGTTTAAAATGCAACATTATTACATGCTATTTTTTCATTTTACAACTTATTATTATAAATTCTTGCGGAGCACGAAAAACTACACAACCAAATATACAATCAACTGTCATCCAACATGCAGCCGCCTTCTCGTGGCGGGGTGTCCTGCTCCGGCAGACAAAGTACTAGGTTCCCCAGGATCTCCTATGGTTTTTCTCTATATATTTTTTTCTCTCAAGTCTCTCTCCTCTCCTCTTTCTTCCTGGAGATACTTATCTACCTTAAACAAACTAGTACCAAGACCCAACTACTACAAAAACAACCTTTTAGACATGTATGTTTTAATTTAACAAAGCACTGTTCCCATAGAGTCCTTAGAGCTGCAGAAACAATGTCAAACGGTCGTGGAAAACAGTAAATTAAGACTCAAGTAGTCTGAAAAGAGAGAGAGAGACTGAGGATGGTGTTTGGAAAAAGACCGACAGGTCAGGGGGGGGGGGTAGAAGAAACATGGGAGTGTGCTGATGGCCCAACAATGATCCAGCCACTTTGAGAAAAGAGATGACATATAGTAAGAGGACTGGCCTGGAGATGGAGAGAGAGGTATGACAAGAAGAACCAATGGTTTCTATGCAACACATAGGCAGTGGGAGTACTGAGGCGTAACAGACTGAGAGACATGAAGGTTTACAAAGCATAGCTACAGCATGTGATGGCACATGAAGAAGGAAAAAATAAGCAAGGATGAACCGACAGAGAAATTTTGTAGCTCGTTTACGGCGAGGAAAGCGCTCAGAAACAAGCACAGTCACGGAGTGTACAGACAGTCAAGTCTTGCCTCAACTCAACTCCGGGGGTAAACCAAAATCAGAGAGGAACCGTGTTCAAGTGAATGTGTGTCAAAGGGAATAAATGGGCACAGAAAAGGGTCAAGTTAGCTGCAAAAAAAATCTAGTGGAAACTAATTTGTCTCAAAACTTCTTTTGATACCATACACTACAATGTTTTGAATTGAGAAAACAAAATACCGATCACACAGGTTGACATCATTACCTTGCAAAAGCTCTGCGTATCTCTAACCCTATATATAAGATGGAGTAGGGTCCAATTGAAGAAGCAAAAGTGAGAGATGCTCGGATACTTGCGCTGTTTTCACCACAATTCTCTGGACGCAGTGACCATGCAATGACAAATTTGAAAGTTGAAGTTGCATTGTACACAAGGTTAATAATTCGGTTGGTTGATCTATAGACTATCAAAGTGTAAATGGTGAAATTTGACGTTCTTATAGTGGTATCAAACATTTTGCGACAACCTGCGTAGTTTAGTGGAGTTATCCCCAAGTGCCCTCGGGGCACTGGCCCTCACTTGACCACGTTTGGCGCTGTCCTTACTGACAGAGAACTGTGTAGAAGAACTCGTACATGCTTTGGCTTAAAAAACAATAACAAAATAATTCAGGTGTGACTCTTACCAGGAATATCGACATCGTTGAACTTGACAAAGACATCATAGGTGCCCGACCGAGTGGGCACATACTCCACCAGACAGGTGCCGTCCTTGTTGTCCTTACACTGGATCTCCGCATCGCCCGGTCCCTCAATAGCCAATCCCAGACCGCCCTGGCCAGCTCCGTCCAAATCGATTGTGAAGCGTTGGGGCTGGCCGGTCATCCCGCCCTCCAAGCCGGGGCCGTAGGCGGACACCCGGGTCGGGTCGCAGCCCGGGGTGACCTCGACGGGGAAGGGGCTGCCCGTGACTGGCAGGCCCTCGTAGAGCACATCCACACTATGAAGACCTAGACGAGACGGGACGAGAGAAGATGAGATGCATGCACTGAAGGACATAAACGTAAGGATGCCCTGAACAGAAATTTCAACTGCAACCTTCAATTTCAGGGGCCTTTTCTCAATAGGAGTGCTTTATTTCGGCGCTCTTTAGTAATAACTCGCTTTTGGACTTTACTTGATAATTTTCAAACAGTGCGCCTGGTAGTGGTTATAATAACCGCTCTGTTTCTAGTCGGAAACCGGGTATGGGCTGTTGGCGAGGCCATAATAAGGCAGAAACAGCACAGATCCGTCCATTTACCACTGAATATTTGCGTGTTTTAATTGAGACTGAGGGACGAACGTCAAACTATAAATAAAACCGCTCGCGTTGCTTTCTAGTGAAGCAAATCTGATTAATTACTTACACAGCGGCTGAAACATCCAAATGATCCGGTCCGATGGTGATGAGAAGAAGGAACAATGGAAGTAGGAAGCGAGAGCTGGAGGTCCTGGGAGTGAAAAATGTTTAGTAGAGAGGGGGCGAATTTATGAAATGGAGAGCAGAACACGGTGTTTGTTGCAACCAGCAAACAGAGCAGGAGTTGCATGGGACAGGGTAACAGCTGGAGAAGACATTGAGGTAGAAAGTATCACGAGAACAAACAGTGAGGCACAGGGGGGATAGAGTGGCGAAGGGTCAGGAAGAGGAAGAGAGCGGAGGAAGGTTTTACTATGGTGACAAATCTCCCACGGAAATCCCGTTCACCTTGTTCACCAGATATTCCAGCATCAATTGTTTACTTTCGGTTTTAAGAAGGCCTCGAGTCTAAAGCCACGATGACATAAAAAACAAAATAATTTTGAATTCTCAAACAGTCTTAAAACATTGTCAAAATGTCTTAAAACCTTTAGATATTTTACCGACTTGGATGACTAACGCGAGGACTAAAACTAAAACCAAATCTAAAGTCACCCACTGTCTGTCTAAACAGCGCTTACCTTCTTCGAGCGGGGAATAGTTGCACTTGTAGGTTCCGTCTCCCTTATTCTCCACACGACAGGCAGTTCTCTGGCCCTTCGGATTGGTGACTATTCCTTTCACTGTGCCCTTGCCTTTGTCGTCGATCGGTGTGGCGTCCACCGTAAATCGGGCGAAGGACTCTTTGAACACGCCTGCAAAACAAGAGATAAATCGCAACAGTCAATCTATGTGTACATAACTGATTTTCCATGCCACACAAGACTGACTTCAAATAGCAAGTCAGGCAACACAGGTGAAAGCCCAACCTATTCTAACGGGCAAAAGTCAAAGGAACACATCAAACCATGCTGCTAAAACACACAGGGCGGATGAACTGAAAGAAGACATGCGTAACAAATGTCATGAGCTCTGTATGAAAACTGCTCGCTGGGATGCAAACTCCAACCACCACAAACTGAACACGGTCGCAGCATGCCACGGTCCCAACTCCACCTACCCGCGGGCTCTATGCCAGGCCCGGTCACTTTCACGGGGGTCAGATCCAAATTCTCCCGATCTGCTGGCATCACTTTGGCAGTGAAAGGACTGTTGGGGATCAATTCGTCCTTATAGAGCACGTTGATTGTGTACAGGCCTGATTGGGGCGGGCTGTACTCCACCTGGCAGGTCCCATCGCCCTGATCGTTGCACTGGATTTGCGCCTCGACCGGGCCTTCGATAGTCACACCGAGGGGGCCAGGGGGAGCGTCCCGACTGTCGATGGTGAAGAAGGCGGGTTTCCCGGCAACCGCTTTGGTCAGCCCTTCGCCGTAAGCTTTTACTTTGGCGCCATCCGAGTCCGGTTTACAGCGCGGATATTTAGGCTCTTGGGAGGGCTACCAGAGAGTTCAGAAGTTGAGATTAGGAAACTGGTCAGTCAACCAGTGACCAAATCGGAGGGCATGCGATTTACCTGATAGATGGGCGCAGTTTTGAGATCATCCGGTGCCACCTGACCAGGTTTTGTCTTCTGTCCTGGCGCAACTTGACCAGGCGCCACTTGCTGTCCTGGTGCCACTTGACCCGGTACAGCGTGTTGTCCCGGAGCAACTTGACCAGGCGCCACTTGCTGTCCTGGCGCCACTTGACCTGGCACAGCTTGCTGTCCTGGAGCAACTTGACCAGGAGCCACTTGCTGACCCGGCGCAACTTGACCCGGAACAGCTTGTTGTCCTGGAGCAATTTGACCTGGCGCGATTTTCTGACCCGGAGCCATTTGACCTGGCACAGTCTGCTGTCCCGGAGCAACTTGACCAGGCGCCATTTGCTGACCCGGCGCCACTTGACCCGGCACAGTCTGTTCTCCTGGAGCAACTTGACCAGGCGCCACTTGCTGTCCAGGAGCCATTTGACCTGGAATTGCTTTTTGCCCCGGCGCCAAATGTCCTGGGTGCGTCTGCTGGCCTGGAGCCACTTGACCAGGTCCTTCCTGACCCGGAGCTGTTTGATTAGGACCACTTCTCTGAGGTGTTATGCCTCCTTGAACTACTCCTTCAGGACCAAGTGGACTGGCGCCCTCTTGACCCGGAGCAAACTGGGCTGTGCTTCCTGGAACTCCTTGCATACTCTCTGGCGTTTGACCGGGCGCCATTTTTTGGCCAGGCGCAAACTGCCCTGGCACGGCTTTCCCTGGAGCAACCTGCCCTGGGGCTGTCTGATTAGGACCACTTCTCTGGGGTGTTATGCCTCCTTGACCTACTCCTTCAGCATCAAGTGGACTAGCACCCTCTTGACCGGGAGCAAACTGGGCTGTGCTTCCTGGAAATCGTTGCATACTATCCGGTGTTTGACCAGGCGCCATCTTCTGACCGGGCGCCAATTGACCTTGTACTGCCTTTTCTCCTGGCGCCACCTGACCAGGCATCCGCTTTTGCCCGGGCTTGAAGCCACCCTGGGAAACACCCCCAGGTCCCATATTAGGCTCATCCTCCCCTCCGAAACTGGGTGCAAAGTCCGTTTTGGCCATTTTACGCGGTACTTCTCCCTGTCCAACTGGGACGGCTTGCACTTTGAATGGACTGCCCTGTAGCGGTTTACTATCCACTTCCACAGTTATCGTAAGTGGACCGAGAACAGTGGGCGTGTAGGAGACAGCGAAGCCGTCGACTGTTTCTTCGAGGGCGATCGGTACTTCCAGTCCCTGTGCGGTTTTCACAACCACCTTGGGCTTTTCCTTGATCGCCGTTCCGGCTGTGATGATATCGAACTCGGTCATAATGCCGAGAAGCACGCCTACCAAAATTAGAATTGGGTGAATTAGTTTGTGCTCAGCCTATTGGCTTATGCAGTCAAAGGCACAATTAAATAAAAAATATATGTATTATCACTAGCATTCGACTCAAACTACAGTCATGATCATGTGAAATGAATCCATTATTATCCAATTTATATGGATGCTTCTAGCTTTCTCAGAATTGTAATACTATACCACTATGTCAATGTGCAGATTTATTATATCGTTGTAAGCTATTAATAGATATGAAATTACAAATTCCACATTTAAAGCATCAACATAAGGAGAACAGAACACTGAACCATTTATGTTTTAAACTTGGCAACAGTGCATACATGTTCCTTCAACGAGCATTCTAGTATATATTCTCTCCGAGAGTACACAGCGCCATTTTGACGAATGCTGATGAAACAGACCTGTCCATTCCTCCCGAAGTACTACTCATTGTGTTTAAGCCATTTTCTCGGCAATCCGGTGCATTTACCCGGGCATTCCTAATTTTCTATTGTCCTCCCGACCCCACATCTGTACTCACTCGGCTCCAAGTTCTCCACTCTAACTTTGCTCAGAGTAACATCCGGCTTGACCTGGACTCTGAAAGGGCTGTTGGGCACTTGGAAGCCATTGAAGGTCACGTGAACGGTGTAAATCAGCCCGCTAGTGGTGGGGTTGTAGTCGACCCGAAAGGTGCCGTCGCCATTGTCTTTTGTCTGGACAGGGATATCGTTGCCTCGTTCGTCCGTAACGCGGACCTGGATGGAGCCTGAAGTGGGTGGACCGGATGAAGCAAACTCGATTAATTCTGTCATGTTTGTATGACCTGATTGTGAGCGTTATTGAAGTGAGGGCGAGAATAGAAATAGCGAGAAGCAATTTTATCAAGATGATAGATGTGCTAACTTCAAGGAACCCATAGTTTGCGACTTAGAAAGAGAATGCTGAACTGTTACATCTTTTCACACATTATTATATGCATCAGAGTAATGGATGTTAAATAAACAGATGATGGATAAGATCAATGCTTTCGAAATGTGGATGACCAGAAGAATATTTAGATTATTTTAATTAAGATAGGAAAACCAATGAAGAGTGCTAAGAATGACGGGAGAGAACTTTCTTGAAGAGTGTATTTGGGCATGCCATCAAAGAAAACGGGAAACAGAGACAGTTGCTAGAAGGAAAAATCAATGGCAAGAAGGGAAGAGGAAAACATGGGCCAAGGACGTAACGAAGTGGATGAGCATCACATACAAAAAAGCTGTACGGGCGGCGCAAAACCAAAGGGTGTGGCGATGAATGGCAGTCAACCTGGGAAGAAGATGACACCCAAAGAAAAAGACAGTTGATGTCAAGTAGTGAATTTAGTTGAAAATAGCTATATTCTACTAATAAGTAGTATATCGAGAGTATATCACAGTAAATTTATACAATGACGATGATAAATACTAGGATTATTTATCATATTTCATTTGGATTCTGCAAGAGAAGCGTCCTGAAAGTGCATATATAAACATTTATTATTTCACAAATTTTCTCGTGGCAGTTCACTACTACGTTATATTCCTCACCGTATGATTGTTGGACAGTAATATCCGTGCACTGATTTCTTACCTTTTCCAGATTCCTTGCAGTCGATGGTGAAATATGTGGCTTGGTTCCTCACGCAGGACTCCACCCCAGGACCAAATACTTTCACTTTGCCGGCTCCCGGAGCTCCAGGTGCCACGGTACCGCCTCCGACACCTCCACTAACATCAATCTGTCACAGAAAAAGGAAAAAGTCCAAGGGATAGTCCAATAGGATACTGGTGGTCTCGTTTAACAAATTTGAAACTATAAAGAATTAAAAAACCGAGAGTAAACGCGTGCGACAAAGTTAACACAACGCCGTTGCAAAACATGTACTCTAAGCGCCGTTGAGATATGCAGGCTTTTCGAATTAGGGGAAATAAACACTCTCTCCTATCACTCTCTTTTTCTCTCTCTCTCTCTCTCTCTTAACTTTCTATCTTTGCTTTCTCATCTATCTCTATTCTCTCTCTTTACAGTATCTCTCTTATCACTCTATTTTCTCTCTCATTCTACTAATTCTCTTTTTTCTCTATCCTCTCGCTTTACTCTCTCTCTCTCTCTCTTTATTTTTTTATCTTTTCTTTCTCCTCTTCCTTTCTTGTTTTTTATCTCTCTTTCGTTTCTCTACCTCTCTTTGCACTTTTTCTTATATCACTCTGCTTTTCTCTTTTCCCTCTCTCTCTTTGCACCAAAGGATCGGGCACAGACGCGCCCCCTTCATCAGGTATTGCAACAACACCTGCCGGCACGGCCTCGCAGAGGAATCCGTGTCAGTGGATTCGTATCTGAGGGAGCTTCGGCTCCCTGACGAGACAACAACAACACCTATCCCTTGATAACAAAATAGATAATGTTTAATGATGTTTTGCAGGTGCTTTTTGACCGTCCATGATGCTGTGATGATAACAACCCGACATTTTGCATTGACATGGAGTGTTTAAAACGTCTTTGAGATTGTGATTAAGTGACTTCGTAAATACTTGCAGAGTCTAACCCTCACTTCACTTGATCTCTCTCTTTCTATCTCTCTCTTGTGGGGACAGTCGTGTAACTTCCAGTGCCTCGTCGCACACATTGTCCTCGGGGCCACCCTGAGTGGTGGTGCGGTCCCTTCACGAGATCCTGCTGTATAATAACAACAACACATTGCCTGCTCTTCTCACACAGCCGATGAAGGGCTGCTGCAACTCGCGAGTACAAACTTTCCTATGCTGTGGAAGGGACAACTTACCAGGAAGGGGCTCTTGGTGATACCGATACCGCCATAGGAGATGAAGATAGTGTGTTTCTGGACGAGAATGGCAGTGTACCGACAGACGAAAGTCCCATCGCCCTTATCCCGCATCTCAACGGGAACCAAGTCGCCATTGGAGTCGAAACATTCGACCTTGAGAGCCGCCGGACCGCCCGCGTCCCGAATATCGACAGTAAATTCTGTCGTCATGCTTACCTTCACCCCAGGCTCCAATCCAGGACCGAAGGCTTTCACCTGCAATTATTAAATAATTATAATTCGAGTGTTCCTATTGACTACCTGTTGTGACGGCATCGCTCTACCGAAGACAGAGAATGCCACACTGATCGATTTAGTGAAAAAGAGCGTTGCTAGATATGATATGGATGTCTCACAACGCTCCAACGAGACCAAGCAATGTAATCGTCTCACCCTGCTCGGGTCGCACTGGCCCTTATCGGGCACAATCTGGGCCATATAGGGCGATTTGGGAATGTCCTCGTTCTGGCAGGTGACATGGACCGCGTACTCTCCGGGCAGACTGGGAATGTAGATCACGTTGGCCGAGCCGTCCCCATTGTCCACACAGTCCAATTTGGCCTCGCTGGGCCCCTCGATGGAGAAGCCTATACAGAGACGGGAAGCTCATTAAACAATGACCAGTAAGTCCAAAGATGCGTCCTTGTCGTTACCTCCTTCTTCACACCAAATTTCAGCTAAAACCAATCACAAATTCCAGAAAAAAACTCTCAAATTTTCGGCGATCTTCAGAAATCGGGCTATACGTACAATGTTCAGCATTGTTATAAGCTATACTACTTTGAGTAGTGTCATATTATAGAAAAATAAAAATGGGAACTTTTTCAGATATGACCATCTTAGCGTAAACACTCAATAAACGACGACGCATTAAAATACACAATCCTTTTTATAGAGATGCGAGGACGCATGAAAAATGAATATTCTATTTACCACAGGCAAACAGTATTTAATAAAAAAAATGGCCCGAACATTGAAACAGGCTTTTAAAGGCACTTAGGAAATAGCCATGAGGTCGAGCTGAATGAAGTTCCCACCAAAGATCTGAAATAAAACAAACTAACCTTTTAATACATACTCGCGCCCAACACGCTTTTATAGGCCGCGCCCCGTATCTCTCTTGTCTTCCCAGGACCTTCCCCACCTTATAATCCTCCACTGTCTCTCCAATCTTGCTCCCTTTTCCTCACCCTCATTGTGCCCAGAGAGGAATCCACCTACATTTCCACCGGCACATGTCTCCAGCTTCTATACACATTAGCAGTACAGATTGGCGGAGGTTAGACAGAACAGTCAACATCATCGTTGCATTTAACAACAGGCAAAAAAATATCGACAGAAGTAGAAATAATTAAATATGTGCACGGATGGTAAACAATTCCATAAAAAAACACCGCAAAGATAACTGGCTGTCTATACTGCATTAAAATAATGAGCTGCTGCAGTTGTCATTCAGTCGGAAAACAGGTCTCAACCTCATATCAGTCCTATTTTGGCACATTGGACAGGAAATCAATTTCAAAAACAAAAAACAAACTGCGCGTCTCGTGCAGAAAAATTAACCCAGGGAAGTAAGCCAACTCGTTTGGTCAGTGTGATATATTTCAGAAATTATTATACTGTATATCCTCCACAGAATTCTGTTCACCAATTCAGACCAGACCAGCTAATTCAATTTATTCCTTATATCCCCCTTAAGTAACCTACTATATAGTAGCAGGAATGAGATTTTACACCAACCCCGCAACAACACCCTTTTTAGTTTGGAAAATTCTCCACGAGGCGTAACTACCAATCAGGCCACAAATTCATCTCATCTTGTCTACACAAGAAAAAAACTTTTTTCTGTATAAAAATATGGTGATCTGAAGCTTCCTAAAGCAAATCTTTGAAACGTTCATGCTGAGAGTGAAGAACACATCAAAATCGTTATATTTATGGAGTAAAGTGAGTAATTTAACCAATTTCTGCTTCTTTCTTACATCTTATTTTCATTCGCAATGAAAGCGCCATGGCTATACTCTTCCATATATTTCTGACAGAGATGATCCTAATAGCGACAATAGCAGTGGTTTTGATGATGGTAGTAGTAATAAACAATGAAGGATTGTACCACCGAAGCGACCAAATTATTCCGATCTTTAAAACTATTATGAATAGCATTTTTTTCGAATAAGAGCGCCATATCGGTTCCCCTGCTTTCATCACTCATATGAATGTCGTCACTGGACCTTTATTGAATGGTACGTCAGTGAGACCAGGAGACATTTTGGCGTTTGTATTCGTGAATATCTTCACGGACCCCCCCCCACACACACACACTGCAGACGGCTTCACGATTGCTCTGCGTACGGACAGTTGCATGGCTGA
>JAUYWV010039230.1:0-16417 GCA_032274565.1 Nematoplana nigrocapitula
AAAAACAAAATGTCCTTTTATGATTATTGAATGTTCAAAATTTCAGATCAAAATATTAAGTAGTTTTACGGTATTTAGGAAAAGCATTTTCCAAAAAAATATGAGACACCCTGTATTATGCAATAATATAGACCAGTACCATCTTAGAACATGTGTGATTTTTTTAGTTCTTCCTAATATACATAAAACAGTTAAAGTAAATTAAAAATGTGTTAATTTGTCTAAATTTGGCATGAAAAATAACCCCCTTAAACCAACGCGGAAGATGACAAGTTTTTCACACAATTATATTGTACATAAATAGAAGATCAATATAAAAAATTTAAAATTTACATTGACAGAAATTAGTATTGCGTGGTTATATTATAGCCCATATGACCATTCTTCCAAACTTTGACTGAATGTAATTATTTTATGTTTGCTCGGAAATACTTCACATTTGATATTTGTGTCAGTTAGTCTATTAACCCTCTATCAGCATTATTAAGTTTAATGATTTCTTTATTTACATAAAAAAGTTATAAGGCCTCAAAATGTAAAAAAATCTGATTTTTTAACATTTTTGACACCTGAAATATTTTTTCGGCTATTTTGGAAATTGTTTATATTATGTAATAATAAAGATCAGTACCATCTTACAACATGTGTGATTTTTTTAGTTATTCCTAGTATACAGAAAAAAAGTTAAAAGTAAATTAAAAATGTGTTCTTTTGTCGGTCAACACTTTTTTCTGGTCGAAATCATCTATTTCTATGGCCTATAAAATCAATGCTGTTCAATATTTTTCAAATATATTTGAGATTTATGCTAGAATTATGCTAGACACCAAATTTTAGTCAATTCTAAATTCATCAGCCACAATATTTCCAAAAATTGGACCATTTCGACTGGAATGACCCTTAGCTAATTTTGTCATAAATTTTCAAAACAATTTAAAGCTATACTGTTATCTTTAAAATTATCGTAATGCGTGGGTGGGTTGGTATTGTCTACGGCGAAGCCTGCCAATTTGTTAATGCTATAGAATCATCCGAAATGGGACACATCCCATTAGATTAGGCCAAATAGAATAATAGGCTGATGTGTTTCATATCATCATAGCGAAATATGTTTTGATGTTTATTGTCGCATTTTTGTTATAAAATATAACGTTTTAACGAGGAGTGAAAATGGGTATGAAATTTGACTTATATTCTACCACTTTCTTATCTGATTTAGGTGGAATAGCTGATGCGTGCGTGGGTGCACTTATTTTTTGTCTATAACATCCAACTGAAGTCTACAATTTACGCTTCCCACATCAGCTAGCTTATAAATATCAGGGAACCAGCATTCTTTCGTGCCCTCTCCCGACATTCCTTCCATCTCTAATTGATCTTTCCAACTTTTCGGCCTTCAACTCTCTTCTCCGCTCCCTCTCCCTCTTTCTTGTACGATTATTTTCTGTTACTTTTTCCTCTTCTCTTGACGATAAGTTAGTTACCATTAGTGCGACAATTTTGGCGTCGTGGTATGAGCAGGCAATTTTGGCAGTTAAGCTACACTGACACTTCAAGGCTCTCGTGCTGGTTCGGTTACACTCATGACCCCATCTAGGAAAGCAAGCAGGCAGCTGTGTTGTACGGTAAATCGGATAATATGACTGCATTCCTTTGCAAAATTCACTTCAGAAAAGTATTGCGAAATATGGCAATCTTTACGCCAGTTTTCCAGAATTTTGTTGGTTATTGTAGCTAGCTTTCACTCATTTTTAAAAGGTCATCAAGATTCCTGCACTTTTAATTTTACTTCATGTAGTTGTAATTTTCGTCGAGTTTAGTTTGCCGCTGGCATTGATTGTTTTCAATCTAATTTTAGGTATTACCGCTGCCACACACAACGTACTGCTACATAAAATTGTTAAAACATTTTTTAAGTTTACAGTCAGAAAGTGTTTGGCATTACTTTCCAAACTCTTTTTAAACGGTTGGATATTAATGCATCATATATTATGGTTTATTACTTTATTTTTTAACAATTTGTTTATTTTTCGCAGTTTTTATATTGCTGTATATGGGTTTCGTTATTGAAGCTGTAACGTCTATCGAGACATGTCTATCTATCTATCTATTATTATTAACCTTGTGCGCTAAGTTTTTAGTGTCTCCTGGCATCTCTATATAAAAGGATCTCTCTATATATTACGCTTATATTTAAAGTTGATTTTCTACGGAATTTGAGCTTGGTTTTAGTTGAAACTTTATATCAACATAATTTAAGAAAGCAGGCAAACATTGAAGCATAATGTATATGTATGTCTGTTCCGAATATGTTGAAAATAAATTTTATCGTCTATTTGTAATTGGCTTTAGTCTAAACTTGGTATCAACATAATCAATGTAAGCAGACAGGCATTAATGTATCCTGTTGTTACCCGACCTCTTCCGGAGGATGGGGGGGGGGCAGCGCTCGGCCGCCGAGGCCCAGTGATCGGGCAACACCCCACGACCGTGTCCACAGGTCGATGAGGCCCACTGTCTCGCCAAAGATGACAAGGCGGATAGCCGAAGAAGAGGGACAAGAAAGAAGCAGATGAGAAAGGTCCTGCAGCTTGCCTTCTCTGCAGGAAGGGCAAGAGGGGGAATCGGATTGACTAATCCCGTGGAGGTAAGCTTCAAGGAAGGTGGAGTACCCGTTGCAACCAAGGTGCGAAAGATCGCCACGTGAAGAACAGGTAAGGAGAAACTAACCCGGAGATACAGTTTGAATCTAGTGGTCTAGAAGTTCGTTGCGAAGAGTAGACCGCCAGGAGGAAAGAAGAGAGTGGTGGATGAAAGAGGAGTATGCAGAGTAAGTGATTGGAGCGTTGAAAAGAGAGTTTTTAGCGGCATTCTCGAGCACCCCCATCAGCAATGGGCAACGGTCATTACACACTACTAATGGGAAGTGTAGATCGATTCCCCCCAACCACGCCCATCACCAAACCATCTACAGCAGATATGTGTGGTTAACATGATATACTACTATGATAGTAGTTATGTAGAGGTGGACACCAGCTGACCAGAATCCACTGCAGAGGACAGCGGCCACAGGAGGAGACACCGAACGCCGGACAGTTTTTGTTCGTCCTGGCGGACTTAGTCGATGCACCGCGATGGGTACTGTCCAATAACACCTGGTTTTTGGACAGCCACTGAAATTAATCATGAAAGGTTGACCTATTCGAGAATCGAACCAGGGAACCTCAGTGTTCGTGGCAAGCGTGTTACCACTACACCACCGTGACGTCTGAAAAAAGAGGTGACGCATGTCTTGGCTAAGACGTCGGCCCTGTCATTGCCCCGAAGGGATGAGTGCCCCGGATTCTATTGAAGGTTTACCGTTACACCCATGCCGTCGAGGCGTTTGATGGAGAACCAGATACAGTGGAGGTTGGAAGTGAGAAGAAGGGACGGCCCCGAGTTCAGAAGGGATAGGGATGAAAGAGAGTCCGAGTGGACTCTGATTGAGGTGAACCAGCAGATGTGTCTGTTCCCAACCGCCCAGGTCAGGGCCGCGCGGATGGCTGAGATCTTCGCGATGAAGCTGGAGCAATGCTTTCCCACTGGGAGTGAGAGATCATCGCTCTGGACGCACAGGTTGCAGGAGATCGTTGCGCCAGGGCCACCCTTTCCGTGCCGGCCAAGTACAGATCCGTCGGGGACAAAGGGACAGCTCATTGAGATGAGCGGAGGCCGCGGTAAAGCGAAGGTGGGAAGTATTAAAGTATCCTCTCATCTCTATAAGAGGGCGTGCCTGTCGGGAGGAAAGGAAGGAGGGGACGAGGACGCATCATTAGACTTACTGGTCCTTGTTCGCTGTAGAAATAATTTTATAATGAACATTTACGGTCCCAGTTATAACTGAAAGCAATATTCGAACTTCTTGACTCTATATAAACATTCCTGTTAGGTAAATACTAAGATGCAGATAGTATCGTATTGCGAGCAGGATTTTTTCTAAAAGCAGGTGACTTATTTGCCCCCATCTAATTGTCAAGGATATGGGGAACTTGGTTGAAATAGTCAGTTTAATGTGTTATGCTGTATAATCGTATCCAGCGAGAAGAGTTTATGTCTGTTAACCAGAACATCTCTGTGTGTCCGGAAGACATGAAGCTGCTTGGCAAGTGTATGGTAAACTCTGTATTTGACTCTTTTATTTTATGGGAGTGGAATGAATCTGTTTATAGTTTTTCATTCGTTTCACTGCTTTAATGTTTGTTTACAGGTTCAGTGAGTGGTTTTAGTTGGAGTGAGAAAAGACGCTGATCGCTAAAAGAAATAAATATAAAGAAAGAGGATGATGGAGCGGTTTGTTTTGCCTACCGTTCCACCCGTCATTAACTCTGTGCTTTTTCTCCACCGGCCTAATCAAATTGTGTCCTGCATTTAGTTCACCAATTTTATGCGGCTTAGATGATAGCACAATGCCTTCCAACAACATCAGTTAACGAGCCACTGATCCCCCTCAGATACAAGTCCACCGACCGACCTGGAATCCTGTGAGAGGTCCGTGCGGCCTCTAACTTGGGCATATAAAGTGTCACAGAAGGGATGCTAAACCTTTTAGTAACACCCAGAGGAGTCTGGGTGATTAGCATGCAATCAGAGGTGGACACCAGCCCTCGCTCCAAGCGATAACCAAACTTTTTACAGCGCATTATGTGCTGCAGAGGGGGGGGTCATAATTTAACTAAGAGCCCCCAGGATGTTCCGTAGCCTCGTGTATTCGCACCACCACTCAGGGTGATCCCGAGGACACCGTGTGCGTCGCGGCACTGGAGGTTACGCAGTCCACCAGAAAAATGATCAAGTGAGGCGAGGGTTAGACTCTGTAGGTGCTAACATTATTACAACCTCAAATATGTTTTTAATACTCCATGACAGTACAACATGCCAGACTGTTACCAGACCCTCGCCAAGGACGGCCAAAGCGCACCGGGAAAACATCATTTAATATTGGCCTATTTGCTTATCATGGGATATATTATTTGGTCTTGAATAGCCAAGCTTTGAAGACTCTCTTCCTACCGTCCTTACGGGATCCGCTTGGCATCGCAGATTAACTTTTCATCCAGTCGCTCCTCGTCCTTATCTCCGACTGGAAGCGGGACATTGACAAATTGTTTTTTACAGTACACTGGGGATAGGATTCTAGCATGGCTGTTGCTCCCCGTTGCGTCGTTCAGTTCCATTGCGGGCTGCAAGCAATAGAGGAAGGCGTCTTCCTCCGTCTATGTCGTTGTGTATACTTTGTCCCCTCCCCGCCAGACCGGTGCGCGTACAGATAGGGGACAATTTGGTGGGTGATGCTGTGCACTGTCGTCATTCATAATAAGGATTAATACTGTACTGTATAATCTAGATTGTTATATGAGGACCACACTCCCACCTTCATCCGAGTTATCGCGAGCATTTGATGGATACTGAAGTTGAAATGGATGCGCACGGTCCTGAATAGGCGCACTGAGAACTATAAACTGAAGTTGAAATTGTGATTCCCCCGGGGTGGGGTAATCGGAAATGATGAATAACTGGCGATGCGTATCTAGCGTTATTTTTTGGCAGGGGCAGGAGGGCAGTTAAGCTGTTCACGCTGTGTGCCTCAATGAAAACAGGGGAGAGACTTAACCAGAAAATTTATATTGATACGTGATGAAAAATTTAAGAAGCATACACAATCGAGAAGAATAAAATGTCTTTTTACAGTCACCTTGCTGTTTGTATGTCTATTCTTTTTAAAATGCATTAGAAATACACCTATCACTGTTTAAATAAATTGACAGACTGGCCTCTCATGTGCTAATTATACGCAAGAAACAAACTTTTTCCACTTTTCTGAAAATTGTACGTTAATTATGATTTTTTATTTTTGGTTTGAGCATATTAGGCGATGAGCTCAATAAAATGACCCACAACTTCATTTTTCACTGTATAAATATTAAATATGCGTACTTCTATGATTTCATCGCGTCTGTAGACAAAATCCCCGTAATGGTCAGCTTTAAAATTGCAATAAACAAATTATAATTCATACGTGGCAATCTTTTTTCTTTTTACAGCCAGGTATAGCGCTACTCTCTACATTCCTCCTGGCGGTCTTTTCTTCACAACAAACGTCTAGACTGTCAGATTCCAAATACTACTTCTGGTGAGCTTCTTCTTCCCCATTCTTCCCGTTGTGAGCTTTCTTGCCTCTTACCTCCATCGGTTCGGTCAGTCCGAGTCTTGCTCTTGCCCTTCCTGCTGAGAAAACCAGCATGATCTTTCTCATCTTCTAATCTCTTGTCCATCATCTTCAGACCTTCGCTTTGCCATTTTTTATAAGACGGTGAGTATCCTTGACCTTTGGAGACGCCCGTGGGAAGTTGCCAGGTTTATGGGCCTCGGCGTCCCTACTCTGCCCCCCCCCCATCCTCCGGAAGCGTCGGGTAAACAACAACAACACACGATATAATTCCGTATTGCAGCAAAAAAGGTAGATCAGAAATGCAGCAACACTGAGGAGACCGCTAGAAAGTGGAAGGCAACCTTGCTCGGGGTCGTGACGAAAAGTTCGGGATTCCGTATAGTGCCGTTGTCAACAACCACAGAACATATTTCAACATCCACGATGTCGCTGCTCTCCGTACACAAACAGTAGATGCGGTCGGGGTTTTCGTTGCTGTCTCGGGGCGCTCAGCCCGTCCGGTCTTAATGTTTTTTCTCGTTTTTAACATTGAACCATGAGCACTCAGCGCAGATGCGGGAAACAAAATATAAAATGAAGTTCGGGCTCAAATTGCTTTGCAAGCGGCGTTGAAAAAGCGACGAAAAATTGGTATTCTAGCGTTTAATCCAACATATTCATATGCCCAATTGGAAGCTGATTTTGAAGTTTGAATTATAGCTAACAATAAGGACTTAGCTAAAATCTGGCTACGGTATTTTGCTTTTGCAAATGTCTTCCATACGCGATGTTTGTGTGAAGACATAGGCAAATATACACAATTTTTTCGAAAAATAACGCGGTCACCCTGAGGTGAACTATATATAGGCTAATTATCATTCACTTCTTTTTTCGAAGTTGTCTATCGTAAAGGTGTTTTTTCCCATTTAGTATATACTTTTCCGACGTATAGGTCCAGAAGTAGCGAAATGACATCTTGTGCAGATTATCACCGTGAAAAGTTCAATCTTTCAGATAACCTTTTCGGTATTTACCGATGGATTCCGGAGGTTTGGTGCTTTTGCCGAACAAGTTGATGCGTGGGCGATGGTCACACATTCATAGAGTGCTGATAATGTCATTGCTTTGGGGTGCAGTGTAGTACGTTAGTCGTGGGCATCCCCGTACCACCCAACCCTGAAGTGGGAAGATAAACCCGCGGTTGTTTTCAGCACAAGCACCAATCGATAGTTTGGGATTGTATGTTTGCTTATACAGTAGTGTATACTGTAGGTGCCTGCGTGCATAGTTTGGTTGTGCTGAATGGAAGAAAACAAGCATGTGAATGTTTTGCGTTGAAGAAAGGTAGAGATTTTATTTTGTTTTAACTATATATAGTAGAATTCG
This sequence comes from Nematoplana nigrocapitula, assembly GCA_032274565.1. Classification (NCBI taxonomy): domain Eukaryota; kingdom Metazoa; phylum Platyhelminthes; order Proseriata; family Nematoplanidae; genus Nematoplana; species Nematoplana nigrocapitula. The sequence goes on from JAUYWV010039230.1 coordinate 7,577, forward strand.
GTTATAGACCGTTGACATTTGCCTGCAGATTTCACAGTAATTGTTCTTATAACTAAGTTTTTATATTATTCATAGCTTCACTGTTTTGTTGTAAATGAAATTCCAAATTGTGGATATAATTTCCTGCCTTCGTTTTAATGTACAGTATATCTATTTTTTGAAAGGCCAGTGTTATGAGAATTGGAATTTTATTCCTAATCTCTGTCTCTCACCTTTCGTCTTCCCTGATAGTGGAACCCAAGCATTTGAAGGATATATCTATCCTCTTCCAACTTTGTGCCTAGACTTGGTATAAGTTTTGAAATATTTTCTCAAATTCCCGGAGAAGTGTTTCAGTCATGTGAGACATTATCATCATTCAAGTGTGAACTTACTGGCTTCATGATGTGCGTCAGTCCCCAATAAACCGACGCAGTCAGTTGATTTGGTGATGCGGTTTATTTCCAGGTTTTGAGAGGCTTCTTTCGTTCCTTCACCGTCTGCTATATAGCGGTTTGACCAATATGGAAGAAGCCCTGAGTCCATGACTTTTGTATTCTGTATCTTGGTACCCCAAACTACCTGGCTGTTAGTACTCCGATCTGTAAGAATGCATGCATGGAAGCTTAATATATATTGAAACATACAGAGCCATGCTGCTACATACTTCTCTTGTGTTCGGCTAGGTGTTGTATGTGCGTGACGTGTGCTTGTGTGTATGTGTCTTTTACCTGCGTTGCAGTACTGTCGGGACGAGAGAAAGAGACGCATACATACATACACTGGTAACATCTTGGCTGATTGCCAGATGTGTGGTGTTGTTGCTCTCTCTCTCTCTCTTCCCCTGTGTGTACCCCTCCCGACTGGTTGGTTCATCGGTTAACTTTGCCATAGTACACCATCACAGCCGACATAATGTTGCGGTGTTCAAGATCATCACACATTGTCTTTCGGCACTGTCTGGCATAGCGTCGGTCTTTCCTCCATTCTGACGTCGATTTCAAATCTCTCATTGAGGACTATACCTTAGTTTTAGATACATACAATAATTGTCTTAACTTTCTCATTTCGTCCCCTTTGGCTACCTGTGATGTGTTTGGTTTTTGCTATTTTCAGGTCGTTTCAGTTTTTGGTCCCAACCGGAACCGCACAGCGCCGGCACCCTGGTCGAGTTTGTGGAGAAGGTGGTCGAGCACTCTCAACTGGGCCGCTTTCACTACTTTCTCCACCCCTCGGCCAGCCTAGCTCAGGGTCAGCCGCCAATCCCCGTGGCTTTGCTTCATCCGTTGTCTAGGTTCCAGGTATTCCTCAATACTCACTTTCTGTACTAAATATGAGGATACATAGGGCGGCGGAAACCATTTCACACCGCTCTTGGGGTCCCTCCAAATAATCTTTGGCTGCTGTGTACAAGAACTTTGCACGCAGCACCCTCCCTTATGCTTCCCCTGCCTGGTTTCCTTTCAATTGCAAAACCAACCTTCGCCCCCTTGAAACTGCCCACAACCAAGCATGCAAGATCACCACTGCACTGGATGATTGGCCTCCGCACCTACCCATCTTCTCCACCTGGAATCAGGCATCCCCCCTATCAACACTACCCTCTCTCATCTCTCTCTCCACGTACGACAGGGCTCGACGCCTACCACACTCCCACCCTTTGTCTGACTTAGCCTTAGCCCCCTTGCGCCAACGTCTTCTGTCGCGCTCTTCCTGGCGCACTTTCTATGTCTCTCACGACATCACTCTCCACCCCGACCTTTCTTCCCGGGAACCTCTTGGCCTCATTCCCTCCATCACTCCGTGGCCCCCATTGATCAATCTCTCTCTGCCACATGTTCCCCATCTACGATTTACAACATCTTGATGGGCTGTCCCCTTGTCATCTGACAGTGTGGACTGACGGATCTGTGCTCGGCCGACACGGAAAGGGCGGCGCGGGTACCACCATCTCTTGCAGCCTATGCGGCGGGGGCGGTGACCTCTCGCTCCATGCGGGAAAGCACTGCTCCAGCTTCATCGCGGGGATCACGGCCATCCGCGCGGCGCTTGAGTGGGCGGTCCTGCACAGAAACACCTGTCAGTTCACCTCCATTAGAGTTATCTTGGATTCTCTTTCCTCCCTTTCTCTCCTCAAGTCTGGGCCCTCCCTCCTTTTCACTTCCAAAATCCACTCTATCTGGTCCTCACTCAATCACCTTGCCGGCGTGGATGTCTCGGTAAACCTTCAATGGACCCGGGGGCATTCATGCCCTCCTCTGCTGCTGTTTTTTGCCGGCATTCTTGACACCCCATGGCTTGGGAGGATAAATCGTCATCGAGTCCCCCGATCATGCCCACCAAACCCTCCACGGCAGACCTGTTGGATTAACATGACATACTACTGCTAGTAGTTATGCAGAGGTGGACACCAGCATCCACCACAGAGGCCATTAGCAGTGGCCACCGGAGGGCATGCCGTAAGCTGGACAGCTCCGTTTGTCTTGACAAACTTTAGACGGTGCACCACGACGGGTGCTGTCCATGCACCACTTTTTGGACAGCCGCTGAAATTAATCATGAAAGGTTGACCTAGCCGAGATTCACTTGTTGTTTGAGGCACCGACCCAGTACACCTATAAGGTGCTGTTGCCCCTACATCTTTCTCTGCCTCCTCATTCATCCACCACTCTCTTCTTTCCTCCTGCCGGTCTACTCTTCGTAACAAACTTTTCGACAGCAAGATTCCAAAAACTTCGCCGTTCTTCCCGTTGCGAGCTTTCGCGGTGCGCCCCCCCCCCCCATCCTCGGGAAGGGGCCGGGCAATAACAACAACAACATCATTATATACTCTCTCCTCGCTCTCTTTCTCCAGCTTCCTCTCTATCATTACAGCCTCCTATCTCTACTCTCGAAACCGGACATCCAGATGACTTGTTATTATTATTATTCCCGGTCTGGGGAAGACACACCCAAACTCCTAAAGAAGGACAACACACAGTCGCTGTCCGCCGTGACATCCAGAGCTGGCGCCGAGACGAAGAAACAGCCTCTGATGCCTGCGTGTACCCGGCACGTAATGATGAGGTTGTGAACCTCTTCGTGGGCTGCGCTGCACTGAAGGCATGTGGTAGCGTCCTTTCCGATGCGGTGAAGATAGGACGCCAAGATGGGGGAGTGGCCGGTGCGCAATTAGGACAATGTGATCTTGTCGGCGCTGGAAATCGGTTGGGTTGGTGGTTTGATGGGCGGTGAAATCCCAGAAATTACCTACCGGGAACAATGTACTGAATCTACATTTACTGTTTGCCTACCATTGAAGATTGTACTGTATATATAACCTTTCCTTTTCCATTCAACGGAAATTTTCAGAGATTTAATGGAGCACTTGTAAAGTAGACCTCAGACAGCTTCTACTTTTAATGTCATGTTAAAAATAGTTATTGGTAACTTAATCGTTCCAGTTCCCAGCAGATGTTTCTCTAATGTTACGCTATCCTGCTTTGGGCGTGCTCAGGTCATCTCATCCCTCACCCACGCGTGCCGGTTCACCATTCTCAGCAGTCTGGTCCGTCGAGACCACATCGATCAGCTTCCACTGCCTCCCAGCCTCAAGGCCTACCTCTCCGAGCGCCAGTTCTATGTGGAAGATCTGGCCGACTTTGTGGAGAATACGCGCGATCACGCGCCCCTCGTCTTCTGTCCCACCACCCACCACCCCGAACCCCAAACCCCAAAACAACCACTACCACCACCGCCGCCGCCGCCTTCCACAGTCTCCACCTCCTCTTCGGGAGGACACCAGCACAGTCACATAGCAGCAGCCGCCGCCCCGGCCCCCTCCTTCACGCGGAGTCACGCCAGACATCATCGACGCAGAGTAGAGGAACCGACGGCTTGGGTGTGACCGGCTCTCCTTCGCTCCCAAGCATCGATCACCTAAGGCAGCTAGCTACCCTTGTTGTTGTTATTTTCACATCCTCGCTCGCCCTTTCCCTACACCACTCCTCCCCATCCTCCTAACAGAGGTAGAACCGTAGATGAATAAAATAAAATTAGAGACATAATGCTTCTTTGTACCGTCACCGTCGAAGAAGTGAATCGCTGGTTATTTGTAGACAATAAGACGCCCATCTCTGCTATTCTCCATCGACGACGGTCGAGTAGGTAGGTCTGACTGATTACCGACAATGCTGTGTCCGGTTGATAACATAGAGCATGACTACAGATGTAGGCCATTTTTATTGTCATTTATAGACACTTAACCTGTTTCTATATATCCAGACTCATTATTTTCTCTCTATATCTTCATACGTGGAACCGTTTCGTCAGGTCAAATTGTGAAGTGTTCGTTAATTTAGCCGCGATTAAGGAGGCGGGTATAGAGTTATCAAAAGGCGGCAATATCGTCTGAGTTCGAAGAATGTTTTATATGTTTAGCCGGTAACTGCGGCTATTCAGGAAACTAAAACAAATCGCGTTCCATCGGCACTGCAATCGATTGCTACCGCGTCGTGTTCTGCTGTTGTGTCCTATATATATGCCTGCCTGTTCATCCGCGTACACGTTGACTAAATTCACGTCGCTTTGGATTAGATTCGGGCTTCTTGGATTAGATTGACTAAGGCCTTTCGGGTTATCGATGTACATACAGTAAGTTTTAGAATGTTAACGAGCCTGATTTGTTGGTTGTGTCTGACAGAACAAATTGTCGAAGAAGTAGTTATTTCAAAATATGCATTTGTACGAGGGGAGGTCAATAAAGTTTGTATTTCGTATAGTTCTTTCAGAAATTGAATTTCAAAATTTAAAGTTAGTAATTTGGTCTACATAATCAAACATTTGGACAACATAGAATGACAAACGACAACTTTAAGGCAATGCTATTTTTACTATATTAAAAGTAGAATACCTTCCAATAAGTTATCGAAAAACTATTTCTACTCCGTTTTCCTACCTAATCCACGAACTTATTGACCAGCCTCTCAGTGAGTAGTGAATTTACAAAATTGTTCAATAGCGCGATGTTCGGCCTAGCCCTATCCTGACATTAAAACCCATTAAATCAGTTCCACATCTGACCTCTCTAGTCGCCAGACTGCCTCCTGTGTTATAATCGCCGCCCTACTGTTTTCGTTTTGACATAGTAAAGAAGATTAGCCCTATTTACAAATCTGATGTCTTTCTTTCCGTTTAGACAGTCAGTCAGTCGCTGCGTTTTTCGTATCTGTTGATTGTTGTTTCGTTTTATCTCTTAGGTTTGTCTTCTTTGTTTGTTTTTTGTAAATTTCGTGCTGTTTTTCGTTTTGACTTTGGCGTTTTTGCAGTCACGCGGAATGCAGTCTTTCGAAGGAGGTTGGGCGTTTCCTACAGCGCTGCGTGTGGCGGGTTCTGGCGCCTCATTTAGAACAGTTCCAACTCTCACCCATATCTCCCACTCTGATTCCCACTTCCTACATTATACTGCGAGTAGTCTTGTTAGCGCCATTCATTTTATTCCTGTACATCCAACGTCATGCACACTTTGTATAATTTTTGACTGTGCGGTGTCCATCTGCTGCGATTGTTTATGCAATTGTACTGATTGCTTTTTTCTTTGCCTGTACAACAATATTCTACCGACGAAATCTCTGTGTTGTCTCTTCTCCTCACTAGTTCTCTAACATTACCTATTTTCTGCAGATCTGACATATAAGAATTTGTGATATCGTTTAAATTAACGGGTAAATTTTACTATATTACTCTTTCTGTATATAAGTATTATTATTGTAGTTTGTGAATATCAGTTCTCTAAGATTGATGATGATTTGAGTGCGACTGATGATGTTTGATAAAACGAGGTATGTGAAGAAACTTTGGTGTAGTGTCTTCGATAACGATTAAGCAAGCTAAAACACGTAATGTTAACAGCGGTTTCATGGTTTTAACGGCGATTTATAGATTTCCAAAGTAATATGTGAAATTATTGTCTCTGTATAAAATTGAAAATTGTGATCTCTTGACGGCCTTATGATTACGTAAAACAATTTATTTTTTATATAGTTTTACATGTAATACGTCATATTGAACGCCACTACTTGACTGGGTTAAACGGGAAGTCTCTTCACAGAAATCTTGTTTTATTTAGCTTGCTTCAGAAGGACCACACACCAATCTCATTACTAATCGATTAGCCCGCTGTAGCTGTGTGCCTTCTCTATCATCAATCGATTAATCATCCAACAGCGATGTTGAACAAATTCTCAAACTGTGTAATTTTTTTAAAACCCTGTATATACTGAGGGCATCCGATCGATGCAGAACACCAGAAAGAAGATGCTACTGTTTCTATACTGACAGATAGTACTGTTTACTATATATAGTCTGTCTCTTCCTGCACCACTCTCTCCTCTATATATATATATATATTGTTGAGTTTGTGCAAACTGAGTTGTCGTCATTTACATGGAACACTATTGCAAATTGTATATATTTTTACTCTCTGTTATGATCGCAATAAAACTGATCGCCTCGTATGTTTCTTTTTCCCTCTGTGGCGATTGTTGGACTTAGCGAGATATCAGATACCGGATATGAATCCGTCCATCAGTAATCAACTGGAGTCATCTCCATGCTGCCGTCTTCTCATGGCGGGTGTCCTGCTCCAGCCGGTGAATAAGTGCCTTGTTCCTCCTGTTTTCCACCTTTGTTTCCCCCGATAGGTCGGGGCACTGACGCGTCCCCTCGTCCGGAATTTCCACTAACAGCAACATCGTCTGGTATCTGCGTGACGTGGTTGGCGGCAAACTGAAAATTATTATACTTATGTCGATTGCTAAATTCAGTAGGTTAATGTTCATTATCCACAATGCGTCGTAGGGAGGCGGAAGTGTGTTATCTATATAAATAAAACTGTAAATGTTCATTAGTTCAAAATCTTAAATCTCCGAATGTTCTTCACAGAATGCCATAAGATTTGGACACATCGTTGCATTCGATTTTTACTACTAATAAATCTGAGAGTAGTATACCTCGGAATCTAAAACTATATTTGTGGTGGCTGTCGCGATGTCCTTCTGTACGCTTATAACTCTACGAGGCAAAGGGTCTCAAATGAACTGGCGTAAATAGGTTACATTTGAAGAGGTCACTTCCACTGTGGTTGATTTATGACTAGGCAGGTTTTAATCCCATTAGCTCCCCCCTCTTAGGATGACCCCGATTTGACCCAAAATATTTTCCTACTGGATCATCAATATATTTTTACTTGAAAATTTGGTTGTTTCCCGATAGTTTATTGCCTTATGTATCCCTCGAGCGAAACCGGGTACCTCCGTTAGTCTATAAGAAATACCTGATTGAATATAAATATTATTGTAATATGGCAATGTGAATTTCAAATAAAACAAAGAAAAACTAACGAAATGTTGGGCATAATGTATACCGGGTGATGCAAAAATACGATCCAAAAAAGGCTGGTTGTATAATCATAGTTTGAATTGATAAACCATAGAAACTCTATAAATGAGCATATAAAAATATACAGTTTGATAAACCATAGAAATTTGAAATAAAATTTAAATCTTATTTTCAAATGATTTAATTGTTTTATTCTGTCTCCTGCTGTGATTAAATTAAGGCGTCCGGTGTGAATCGAAGTTAGTGGCGTGGCCAGTGGTTTTGAAAGCATTGAGATAGCAAGAAGAAAATATTTATTGAAGAGACTACATTCTACTGCTCGACGTTGGATAGACCGATTATTGGTTAACGTACAGCGGACATATAACAGTGAAGTACCAAATTTCCCCCAATAACTACTTAAGCTGAGTTCACAACTTCGTCTGAATGATCGGTAATAAGCATCACCAAAAATCTGCTGATGGACGTTGTGAATCTCTTGCTCGATTTTCACTACTGCTGGGCACTCAAATTCCCCATTCTACTATCGAGAAACCGGATATCTATAACCTGTGTTACTGTTTGGTGCATGCGGTCTCCATCACAGGGGCAAGTAAGTGGGGCGAGTTTTGAGATCAACTTTGCAGTTATGAATGCCAACCGATATTGTCATCCCATCGCATACTGCAAGCGCCGTAGAATGGAACGTTTCCAACGTCAAACAGTACATATTGCTGTGAGACGTCTTCAAGAAAGTGACCAAAATATTTTCTTCTTGTACAGGTAGAATTAAAGAATCGTCATCATTAGGAATACGAATACGCAAAATACAAAGGAGATCGAACCAAATTTATACCAACCGGTTTCGACCGTTCAATAGTCATTACGATCAAGCTAAAATGTTAAATAATGGAGGTAAAGGTCATTGATCAACAAGATAACAAAAGTACTTATAAAAATATGAAACTATTCGCCGAACAGGTTTAGAAAAAAGGAAGCAATAGTATAAGTTAAATAAACATTGAGAGATGTTCTCCGCCATACAGTATATACAAGTACTTTTATATATATTTATAAATAAAGTATATATTGGCTCCGCAGTCTTAGCGATCCACCAGGTCGGGTTGATCCACTCAGCAGGTAATGGCTTGGAGATGGCGATCCATGGAGATAAGATGCAGGAGCCCATCTCTCAATCTGTGTCTTTAACTAACAAGTAGGATTACCGGCCGGATAGCGTTAGTATATACTGTATAATCCTATCTATAATTAGATAAATGTATACGTATGTAAGTATAAGTATGTCTGACTGCATATTGATTTAGCATCACAGCAATCGCTTATCTGCAGCATATCGCCTACTGAAGAATGAAAATTCCTTATCTGAAGCATATCGACAACTGCAGAATTCAAATTTCTTATCTGCGGAATATTGATTTATTTAGCATCGCAGCAAAAACATCGTTTTTGGGGGTATTTTCTGCTGTGGGCCTCTCAATTAGAAAT
>JAUYWV010039341.1:0-16412 GCA_032274565.1 Nematoplana nigrocapitula
GGACTAGTTCTTAGAGCTAGTGCGAAATGGGCTCAACCTCCCGGGGCAATCCATGCCAGCAGTAATTTAGATACTGGTATTGTCGGTAGCCTTGTGCTACACCTCAATCCTCTGGGCGACGCCGGGTAAACAAACAAACAAAAACAAACAAAATAGTTTGGCTATAAGCGAGCGCGGTTTGTTAGGGAATTGACAAATCGATCATAAGAAAGTCTGACCCCGAAAATTGACAGAGAAAAACGTACACAAATGAATTTTCGTTTATCTGTAGCATATTGATTTACCATGCAGTGCATAGAGTATCCTTACTCTATGGAGTATCCTTACTCTATGGTGCAGCAATCGCTCATCTGCAGTATATTGATTTAGCATCGCAGAAATCGCTCATCTGCAGCATATTGATTTAGCATCGCAGCAATCGCTTATCTGCAGCATATTGATTTTGCATCGCAGGAATCGCTCATCTGCAGTATATTGATTTAGCATCGCAGCAAAAACATTGTTTTGCGGTGTATTTTCTGTTGTGGGCCTCTCAATTAGAAATTTTGCATCACGTGGCTATTTTTTGTGTCTAAAAAGCCAGATTTGTGTTGTGCTGTTTCTCTATATTTAGAGACAGTCATTGGATGGATCGGAAAAATTTGTAATACCTATCTGAGGTGAGATACTAAAGGACCTAAGATTCGCGGATGACAACGCTATTTTGGCGAAATCGCTAGACGCGGCACAAGAACTACTAAACAGAATGAATAAAAAAATGTGAGAAAATGGGACTCTTTCTAAATGTTGCCAAAAATAAATTGACAGAAAATTGCATTAGGGCGATCGTCAGTGGGGACGCATGGAAAGATATGGAAGGTTAAAGGACTAATGAAGAAAACAAAGATCATAGACCATGATGGCAAGAGAGAGAAAAGGAATCAAAGCATTTTGAGATGTGAGCTTGGAATCAACTGGAGAACACCGCATAAGTACAAGCGTGTTGGAGGAGATTGGAAGCCCAGACAGTCTGCTACTGTAGGTCGAATTCATAGAGAGCAGCTCAGCTATTTTGTCCATGTGGCGAGCAGAGATGGAAATAACTTGGAAAAGATAGTGATGCTAGGAATTATATATAGAAACAGAATAACGAGGATAACCAAAAACCTCAATGAGTGGACAACATTAAGAAGAGGACAAAAAAACATTAGAATCGCCCAAGACAGAAGACATTGGAGACAGTCGTGGACAGATTCACGAAAGGTCCTCTGATGTCTTAGCGATCACCACCATAACCACCATAATTTGCCGGTCAGTTGTTATTGTCGGATTTACTTATATACTTTTCCAAGTCAATACAAACAGACTAATGAATCATCATGTACTGTACATATGTGATTGTGGCCTATTTTTTATGATTTTTGTTTGATTGCTAAAATCACACAAATTCGCAGCAAAGCATGACGCAACTGTCAAAAATTCCCGTGGCAACTTGGTAAAAACGTACAGTTTTAGCGCTTATTTAGAAATCATTAGTTAATTAGATCGCAATAAATATAATTACCGTTATGTATTGCATAGATGCCTCCGATCATTAACCGAATATTATCGGGTGTCCAGGAAATAAATGAACTCAAATGAAACTCATTAATTTTATTAACAATAGTATTAGACAAAAACATCGAATCAACCTGATAATTGTAATAACTCACACAGGTGTTCAAAATGAGCACCATTTCGGTGGGTCACTTGAGGCAGGCGCACGTAACGCATATTGAGGGTGGCATTGTTGCACTCCTGTACTGTGAGATTGCTTGCCTCACGGAAAATGGCAGCCTCGAGGTCGTCCAGATTCCGGGGCTTGTTCATGTATGCGCGATCTTTGATGCAACCCCATACAAAGAAATCCAGAGGGCATAGGTCTGGGGAGTTTGGTGACCAAATGTGGCGTGTCTTGAGGCTGATGACACGTTTACCGAAATGGTTGGAGTTCCAGTTAAGAGCAACCCGTGCAGTATGTGGCCTTGCGCCATCCTGCTGGAACCACACACGCCTCATATTTATGTCTGGTCGATTCTGTAGATCTTCGTAAAACGGTTTAAAAGCCATCTCTATGTATCGCTCGGCGTTAACTGTCATAGTGTCACCATCATCGTCTTCGAAGAAAAAATGGCCCGATAACCCCCTTTCTGTAGCTAACAGCAAGTCAAACTGTAACCTTTTGAGAATGTAACGGCTTTCCCAAAACCTCGTCAGGTCGCTCTATGCTCCAGTGAACGGTATTGCGGCTATTCACACAGCCATTGAGCCTGAAGTGAACCTTGCACGACCACCACACATTTAAAAAAATCCGTGAATACGGATAAGCCAGCTGGCCATCGTGAGCCACTGATGCATATGAGCGGGTGTGAATTTCTGATGAATCTGAAGCCTGTATGGGTAGAAATGAATGTCTTTTCTCAGAATCACTTGAAGCGAAGACTTTTTCAACCCTAGAGCCTGTGAACGATGTCGATTGGGTTTCTTAACTTGTTGAACTCTGGCGTCTGTGCGCACATTACGATGCCAACCAGGTGACATGAGCTTGAGGACAGTTCCCTTCGTCTTGAGGTTATCGACCCAAATCTTGATCGTCGACTTTTTAAGTGATATGTCAAGACGATGATGGTCAAAATTGAACTTCTTCCAAAAAAGCAATCTGCGTGACTTTGAATGACTTGTTGTCAAGATAAGTAGTTACACAAAATCCTCGCTGCTCAGCAGTCCACATAATGATCCATTCTCTACCTTCTTTTCACGACCAATGCAAAAATTGTCTGCAGGCAATTGAAAATTAAGTTCAAGTAATTTCAAACGATATTAACTGAAATTATCAAAACAATTGATCGATAGTATTCTAAATTTGAATTATTACAAATTCAATTCAAATTGCCAGTATATTTTTTCCATGTTATTGGTCATATATTCGTACAAGTGTAACAGATATCGTTCAATAACTTGCATGTTATCGGGGAACGGTTCAGTTCAGGTATTTCCTGGACACCCTGTACTTTGACCTCCTCGTATTGGTTGATAAGGCGGATTTTGCGTTCTAAATTAAAATAACAATGGCCATTTTTTGAAGTTAATTATGATAAAGAAATCTAAAACTAGTGTCCTATCATTTCATTTCCGCAGTCGAACATGCGTGCAACCACGTAATAGGCGAAAGCTAGTTATCTTTCTTACACGGACATTTGTTACAATAAACTACTGTATGTACAATACTCCTATCATCATTCCGCAAATATTTTTTTTAAAAAGAGAACTGTAAAAATTGTATTTACGAAATATAATAGTACGTTGATTACATGTAAAGAATCGGCATTAGGTAAACGAATACGGGAGAACCAAGCTTATATCAAATATGCAATGGCGAGCGGTTTCCACTGTTCCACAGTCATTATCAAGCCAAAATTTTAAATAATTTTAAATATGGTCATCATAACAAAAACAATATAACTGTTAGAACACTTTAAAAAAAGTAAATACCATTATTAGTTAAATAAACATTGACAGATGTGCTCCGCACTCTTATCTCCAGCTGGTCGGCTTGATCCACTCGGTGATGACTTTAAGATGGCGATCTATGAGGCGGTGCGGAGCCAATCTCTCAGTGTTTCGTTGACTAATGGCGGTGCTTCCAATCTTCTTAAAATGTTCTCATAACAGTTTCTAGGTTTTCTGGTCTGGTGACATCGTACTCGCATTATTTAAAATTTTGGCTTATATACCTCAGACAAAGCATTATGTTTCAGTTCACTTTCTTTATCCATGAATTTATATACAATACCATAAAAGCAGGTAATTCGCGCGAGGTAGACTAATTCGGGTCAGTTCAGTTAGTATAAATGTACAGTATTAATTTGTTTACATAAAATGGCAGGGACTTCGTTGATACACTCGTCGACATGCTCAAGGAGATACGAGGACAAAAAAGTTTCAAAGAAAGCCACATGGTGCTAAAGTTACAGCCGGACGGCCAGTAACATCTACACAGCTGCGAAACAATGACCCTGCGATCCACAGGTCTTCAACAACGTCTAAACAACACATGAGAAGTAGTGCTTCTACTGTACTTCCGGCTTGGCTTCTCCTCTTGGTCCAAGCGCAAGTTGGGCATATTCAGCTGCAGCTACCACAAATGATGATGATCGTGGCATTTGTGGAGTGGACTTCAATGATGCTGCTGGTAGCGGAGATTGGGAGAGGTGCTTCAAATGCCACATATGGACATGCGAGTTTTTTAAACACAGAGGACCCTTTATGAGTGCAGCACATGTGTCAACGTCTGAACATTTTCTGATATGTCTAGGTTTGTACCATGTAATTTTGGAAAGTATTATTGTAGCGGCACGAATTACCCTCACTGGAAGAAAATAAACCATGTTATCATTTTGGATAAAAATAGTGTTTTTATTTTTTTCCAAATGGGAAACTGCACTACTGCATTTGAAAACACTTAATTCCTGCAGTTCACGGAGTTGTTTGAATACAATAACTTATGAAACGAATAGTACAGATACCCAAAATGGTAAATGTGTGGCCCGAATTATCGAATTTTACGGTAATTTTATATGGGTTTGGTAGATCATTCTATATAGTATAGAAGCTTTATCAGTTACTTTATTTTTATTACTGTAAGCATCTTGAATATTATGTATGTTAGTGAAATTTCTTGAAGAAGATTTTATATACTTCCTTAGAATATATACTGTATATTTGAATATTTAATCTTTTGAGAATTTTGAGTGTTAACTTGAGTTTAGCAGTTTAATGTGTTTGAGACATTATTTTTAAAATTCCGTCATGGCATTTTAAATCAAGATTTTTTCTTTTTGACCATCAATAGACATTTATACATTGTACTCCCGGTTTGTCACTGAAAATCATTATACAAGGTGTCCCAAAATTATTTTAACGCAGTTTGATTTCCTTCAAAGCTAAGAGATTCATCCGATGCTGCTGAAACATTTATTTGCGGATATAACGGATAGCACAACCGTAGGCTTCAGCATAAACTTGCTTTATGACAACACAGCAAAAATACAGGTCAAATAACATAGTTCGGCACACAGATTACAGTTTCGGTAGCAGGACACTTCTCACAGAACAGAACACAACACAACGTTACAGCGGGAGTCAGATTCTCGAGAATTTATTTGACATAGTAATCAATAAAAAGAAGTTGAATTTTCATTATATTTAGAAAATAAACAATATGGCTGTGTTTTCAAGACAATTTATTCAATACAATGAAATCAAAACTGAATTTGTGGTCCAGCCTGTTTCAAACAAAATCGACGGGTACGTGTACGGATACGGGTGTCATTGTCAATTTATGCCAACATAGCGTATTGCGAATTGTCACCTTGAGAATATCGATGTTTTCAGGCGTCTGTTGGTACACATGCCGTTTTAAGTGGACCCACACGCGTTAGTCTGTCTATGGTGGTCTAGTTAAGGAAAGAACATTACAGACTACTAAGAAACATTTACTATTAAGTGCCGTTTTCGGTGTTAAAAACCCTAAAAATAAGTTCATATTTAAAATTCACAAATTTAATCTATAGTAAATGCAAAAGCCTAGCCGAATAAATGGCATTATGCCACTTTGTCATTGTCTGTGATGCCGCTATGCCATTAAGAGCTGTGGTGAAATTTCTTTTTCGGAGCTCTCGGCTTGATGTGCCAGTAGTACATCAAGCCGTACGCCTGATGAGTCACAATCAGAACAAAACTAGACGCATACTAGAGTTGGGCCGGAAAGTTCGGGATCCACAGTCGGTCCCCTGGCCTAGGGAAAAGGCATTTGCATTTATTATTCTGTAGCAATGTGGAAAATTTTAATCACGGTATATACTTTGTTGTATCAGATATACTCCTGATAGATCGGGAACAGGGGGACCTGTTGGTTTACAAAATTATATCGGTTTATATATTCTTGGTACAGAGCAAGTCCGCTACTTTTCACTAGAAAGGACACACGCGAACGAATTGGGTCACATATGGAAAATAAACTTTAGAGTGCGCTGGTAAATGAGGAAATAGACACAGAAAAACAGTTTGTTTGGTTCATATTGGTAATAAAAACCAATCACTTCACTCTTCCCCCTTCAATTTATGCTCATCAGGAAAAATTAGCCGCATCCTGCATAGTCACATAGATCCTCGGACGATGGGAGCTGATGAAATCAAGGGAAATGCCTCGAGCTTTTGCCACTGTTATATTCTTACAATCTATCATTTTAATTCGACAGATCGAGCGGCCAAATGCAGTATATACGAGGAGTGAGAGAGATTAGTGCAGATATTTGAAAACAGCCCCCTGTCCGTCATCACTCTGTGACAAGCTATAGAGGGTAGCAAGGAACGCAACTTCTCCGTTTTTCCAAAAATAAACTGAGACTAATTTGGATGATGGCGAATTTGTGGACGATAACGCGTGCTGATCACATTGCACCAATTCAACTTTCCAGGACTCGTCATCTTTTTGAAACCCGAAAACTAAGGCCCATTGAGCTTGCTAAAACTATCATAGGTATTAAAAAGTTTCTCAGAAAACCAATAAGTCCAATTGTGCCCAACGTTAATCATTCGATTTAAGTAATGCATCGTCATTCTCTGTTACCAGCCCTGTTCTGTGCTGTTTATCCTGTAGCGCTTCTTTTATACGTAATCGATTATGTTCCATTTATGGAGAATTTTTATTTCTATTCGCCGCATGAAACGTTTACTTACTTATCCTTATGTACTTATTTACAAAGATTGATTGCAACGCACGTACAGTTCTTTGAACCCTTCATGCGCTATATAAATAAATGAATATTATTATTATTATCGTAAAAAAGAATGTTATTGTGAACTGTCTTTAATTCTGAAGACGGAAAAATCGACTTCTAAAAATTAAAGAACAATATCAGTAATCACATATCGAACTAAGTTGACATAACCATTGTGCTATTTGTGCTATAGTAAGAAGTAGACGAAACGTCCGGATATTCTACGCTAACCACACTACTCTCCTTCTATCCCATCCATAAAGAATAAAATAACATTTAAATGAAGTATCACATAACAATAGTTCCATTGAAAAATAAAATAATTTACTCGTTTTGACTATATATATATGCCATCTGTTGCGGAAGTAACACTTTGATGCATGTAAGGATACTCTATGCATAGCAAATCAATATGCTACAGATAAACGAAAATTCATTTATGCACGTTTTTCTCTGCCAATTTTCGGGGTCAAACTTTCTTATGATCGATTTGTCAATTCCCTTAACAAACCGCGCTTAACACTATACGGGTAATCCTACTAGTGTTTGAAATGTTAAATTTCAGGATATATTTAGTCATGAAGTTCAACCAACTGAGTTGGCATTCAGTAAGTGATTGGCAATCACCGATCGATGAAGTGATATTTTTCAGCTTAGGAGTACATAACAGTTTACCTTTCTATAAGTGATATAGATTTGCTGATAATCTCCGATGCCACAATGGTTATATCCAATTAAATACTAGTAATAACACCAATAACATAGGGATATACAGCTTTAAAATCCTCTAATCGGCATCGTGGTTGTATTTTAGGGATGAATTGTGTCAGTTCAACTGCTGTCTAATATTATCATTTTGACTTTTATAGTCCTGTCCATCGATTACCTTTGGTGTACATAACTGGTGATCTTTCTGTCTTCTGTCGTCATATTACTGCAAAGGCGGACTTGTATGAGCGCTGAAGATGGTATCAGATGGACAAAGGACTGAGGTTTATGGATAAACATTTTGCAAAGATCAAAGTCGAGCGAACACAGAAGTGTTCTGAGTCGTAAAATTAAAATATCGAAATGAAATTTTGCTCAAAATTCTCCATTGACTAGAAAATTGAAACTGACTCAAACTATATGAAAGTTTTTTACACAGGTGACTTCGTTAATTGCGATTTTCAGACAACACCACTCTTAAAACGTGCTTTTGGTTGGCGAAACGCTTAAATAATAGCGTGCTGACTAACAGTTTATTTGAATTTTTTAATTATTGCTATTGTTCAAGTTAAAAATCTCAACTATAAAGATTTTTCTACATACGATTGTGTCCGCGTGAACTACGAAAGAACATTTTTGTGCGCTTTCTACATTACTGAAAGTGCGAATTAAAGCATTGTTTTGAAATTATTATCCAAAGAAGAAATACTTTGTTATCTTTCAAAGGTTGTGATAAGATACTATAGTACTGTATATTAAATATCAAGAATTCTATTACACTTATCGGGCTATGCAGACCAGAAGCGACGAGGCGCGCAGATCTGTGCCCACTAAGTGTGGCGAAAAGTGAAGCATTGCAATTGTTTAGTAATTACGCAACGTAAAGGCCTGCCTACCAAGCGGGACGCTCGTGTGTATTGTGCATATGTCATCCATTATTTCTACAACCAATCAGAATCGCCTGTGCTAAATGCTATTGATTGTCATCGCAAGGCATCGCAGATAAGTAAAATTCTGAATTTCCCTCTAATCGTGTCGAGTCTTGTGGGCATAGGTCTTAACGTAAGCAAATTGCAATTTATTACAGCAATGTGAATTTTAGCGTATGCTATTTGATTCATCCTAATCAGCGTAAAATCAATCAAATTAAACTTTTATGAAGAATGCTGAAGAATGCTGTTTAAATTTTTGAATAACATTATAAGAAAATGCTTAAAACATCCATGCTTGTTCCAAGAAAGCTGCAAACATCTTGTATAATAGCATTGAACATGATTGAAGTTCTGCAAATCATGGTTTTTATTGTTTGTTACTCCGAGCATTAAGTACATCAACTATTCGATCTAGAAAGGAACAGAAACGGGCATTTTAGGCTGCTCGCGACATATGGAGCCTGTTTGGACCCGGAGACAAATCCACTTTGTTCACAGTGTGGAGAGGATGTCCCTGGAGCACTGGCTTCAGGTGTGTCCTGATCACCTAGGGCCGCGACTGCGCGCGTTTGGGGTTGGTACCCTCGCCTCTGTAGGTGCTGATGGGATGGGATGGGATCAGGCGGCACCCACGTCAGAGGAGCCGGAGCTCCCGTAGATACGAGGCCACCGCCACAGGATCCTCCGTCAGCACAGACAAAGGCGGGGCCACCGCCCCGAACGCGCGCAGTCGTGGGTTTAGGTGAGCAGGGCAAACCTGGAGACAGCGCTCCAGTGTCTGCTCATCCTCTCAACAGTGTGGACAAAGCGGATTCGAATCCGGGTTTATTCAGGGCACCGGCTCCCCTGAAAATTAGATGCAGACGGTCCGGAAGATAGTTAAAGCACGGATAAACTATCTAAACTTACTACACAATTATTTAGACCACGGCGATACCGTGAATATTTTGTCCACAGCTATTAATCAGTAGAATTCTTTATCTTTTCCTAGGTTTTCTCACCCTCAAGAAAAAAGTATATTGGATTTATCTTGTATTTTTTACTGTCTGCTCTATATTTCAGAATACTTTGCAAGAAATTGCCGCGTAATTCATTGTTTCTTCTAGATATCTATTCTGGTTAGCATTTGTGTCTGGCAACAGTAGATTACAGAAATGCGAAGATATTTGATAATTTTATATCAATTTTCTTGACATAAATTCTACAGTACATTTCCCCCACCATTTTTACGAGTCATCTCTTCGTACTCTGTAGGTTTGGTTTGGCTACATAGGCTGAGATGATTCAACTCCGAGCGCCGGTTATATTCCCTCCATTTGCTTAGAGTCATGATTTCCAGTCACTTCAATCTTTGCCACATTTAATAACTGTTTGTTTACCTTCCCGGAAAGATTTATTGTACATGCCACGTTTAAAAAAGGTTATCAGCCATGAATTACTCAATTATCTAACAGGGCAATATGCAAAGTTCAATTTGATCGATTTTAAATTTTAATAGGGATAATGGAAAATTAATTAGCGTACGCTACTAGTTTTCATGTATTCATTATAAGAATCATATATTTCTATATTAGCTTCCTGCCATGAATTTTACAGGGTTGCTTCATCTTTATAATTGTTTGTGCATTTTCTAACACAACCATCTTTTATCTGATTTGTTTATGGCGATTACCTCTAAACTAATAATTGGTGATCTGATTGATTTATGCTTTCACTAGTATAAAAAGAAAAAGCACAAAAAAAGAATGAAACTATATATATATATAAAATACGAAAATCTACTTTAATTATTTTCATGTAGGCAATTTGACCTTCCGAAATTTGATCGACTGATGTTTGATCCATATTCATGCATTCAGATAGCTTAACAGTTTTGTATTCAGACATATTAAGTTTGTATAAGTTCTGACGGTGTTGACGTGCTTCTGTGTTTTTCTGAATCCATATACTGTATCCAGGCCGTTTTCCATCAGACTTTTAGAGTGGCACATATTGCTTTCGAATCACTGTTTGCATCTGTACAATCAACAGTTCTCTTTCAATCGAAATCAGACACACAAGCGTTCTTATGCGGACGTGACATTTTGAAATTATGACGAAATCGAAATTCCCAGAAAAACATGATTAAAAGGTAATGCTGTTTGAATTTCAAAATTCAAACCCAACCTGCTGATCGATAATAGTTTATAGGCTGTACGACTCTACATTTACATTAATGCTTGTTTCTTTTAAGGTTTGGGTTGTGATATTCTGTAAAGAATACACCGATGGAGACTTTGATTATTATTTTTGCTTAATTGATTAAATAGAGGAACGCAGAAGGTTTTTCTACTTCTTGAATTTCAAGACATGTACTATTGTATTTACAAAACCTGTTTTGTCGTTGAAGAAGGATGGTGTCATGCTCAAACAGTATTAAAAACGGATTCATTGGACTATTCAACAAATTCGGTCGGTATTGCACAGAGTATAATCTTTCCCAAAATTCAGCAAATTGCGTGTCAGTGGATCTTTCTGGTTGTCTGTTCCTCGGTCCGTCTGTCTGACATAACTGTCCACCGACAACCAACTAAGAAGGAGTGAGCAGATGGGAAATAGGATTTCAGATGGAGAGGATTTTCCTTTCTACAACGAGTGAGGTGGGGATTCTGGGGAGTGGGGTGGGGTGGGGTGGGTGAGTGCTTGAGAAAAGTTAAAACCCATCACGGCGGGCGCCCATCGCAGTGAAGGGAAAATCCAATCCACCGACTGACATACATCATTGGAGCTTTTGGCGGCGGCGCTGAGCGGTTCGGCTCGCCTGACAAGAGGGGCCAATGTAGGCCGTTTCATTGGGGAAATTGCCTCCTTGATAATGACGTTAAGAGATGGGGATAGAAATGAGAGGCGCCTTGAGGTGGATCCGGCCTGCATTTACGTGTTCGGGGTCGGTCGTGGCGTTTAATTAGCCGATTATTCAAGTCGTCCGAGTAATATATGGATCTGAGGCTTTTTCGGCGACGCGGAAATCATTTAGTTTTTTTGTAAAAAGCGGCAGGACGGGTTTGTTTGGTTTTGTTTTCCGACTTGGATAAATCCAACTAGTGTATCTGTCCTTTATTTTTTTATACTTATACTAAATGAAACGAATGATTTCACCAGTTTAAATTTTAAGGACGAACAACCAAACAAAACTGTTGCAAAACACATGCGGAAAATAACTACTTTTAATGATACCTTGAACTCTATTGATTTTTAGACGTAATTTAGTCTGAGTGTCGAGTAAAAATAGCAAGAATTAGGCCATCCCTGAATTAAACGATTGAAATTATAACATAACGCTGGAATTGATGTGCTTTGGGAAAGTAAGCAATCAGAAAATTGTTTATTGACAGGTATATGCATATATTTTCACCAACGTTGGTCATTGTCCGGTAAACATCATGTACGGCAATCCCATGCAGCTCATGCATTTTGCAAACGAAGATCTGAGTCAGAAAATTTAGGATTATATATCAGGGACCAATTTAAACGAAATCCTTTTGGCAATTAAAATATATAAGTCGGTTGGAGTCAGACTGCAGGTACTGTACTAATTTATTTATATACAATTCTTCTTTGTATTGCGATTCCCGAATAGTATCAGTATCAGTGTCGCTCTTACTTTTAATTCTTCTTTGATCAATAACCTAAATTGGAATTAGTAGACGGGACAGGACTGGGGTTTACTTATGTATTCTTATATTTCTAACACTATGAAGTTTCCATGTACATAGTTTACAATATTACAAAACGTAACTTATCAATTGTTACTTCATTCGATCAATTAAAGTGGATACATATTATTTGGTGCTTACTACTGTATATTGCATATATTTGAGTATTAAGTTCCAGTTATTCAATTGAAAATTGAATTGAATCTTAAAAGGAGGGTCATTCAGACTAAAATTGCTAGCGATAAGTCAATTTTCAAACACAAGGTCGACATCAGTACTCAAGGTCAGCTGGTAGAGGGAATATTTGGGTCAAGGTCGTAGTTATCGATTGAAGACATTGTCCGATCTGTGTTTTAAAATTGAAGTAAATAATCCATGTCTTCCTTAAAAGAAAGATGCACCAGAATGAGTTTACCAGATACATTTTAATAGCATATTCAAGAAAGACAAAACATGTCAGCTTTCAGGTTAATCTCATGGCTCTTCGATAAATAATTTACTGCTTCAGAGTTAAACAATGCTATCCAGATACAATGCACAGATCCTCCAATAGCGCTCGTGTTTGATAGGAGTAACTCATGGAAAATTTTAACGTCTAAAAATCTTAATAATCATCGAAATTATTCTACAAAATATAATCACATCACATACAAAGCGCCTCTCAATTCACGTCGGATTAATTATTTTCGATTGATTCTGTTATTGTGAGAAACAGCCCGCAAACTCGCGTCACCAGGGAATTTTCTATAGTATTTTTTGTTCCTTGGCAATCAGCGCTTTAAGCCGTTTACACGCACTAACGTCGTGATGAGAAACTAATGTTTTCGATAAATCATTTCAAATACTGTATCTATTCTGAAATATATTATAATTTGTAGTCATTTGTAATCTTTTGGTAATTCCTGACTGATATAGATGGCAAAATCTCAGTTGAATTAACGATGTATACTGTACGGTCAGTAGACTTTTTAGATTTTCCGAATATTGAAGAGACGAAAAAATCTTCATAATTTTTTAAAAGATATAAAAATGGCATCTGTAATCACCGGTTATGTACAAGAATAATTTGATTAGTGACATCTATACTGGGAGATTATCAAACAAATAAATACATATATTACCGTTTAAAAATGTTTGGACCTAAATAAGATTTATTATGTAGAGTACTATAATTGTTCACATATATACTATGTTATTGGGGTACTATGGAGAATTCACATGCAGTCTGAGCATCAACTTCGTATCATTTTGCTTGCCATAATGAGCCTTATCCGTAGACGTCATTGTATATCTCTGATAATTTGAAACAATACATGTTGCAACTTCTTTAGCTTGTATTTGTCACTATCTCCATGGCATACCTTTCGGAATAAAAATCAAATACAATAGCCATTTGACCATTGCGTTAAAGCATTCGAACAACTTTGCTATTTATCAGTAAAGAAACAATCATGAACCAGTGACTCGATACATCTACGCATGCAAGTGTTGTTTTGAATAAAGCACAACGCGCTCAAGTTGAGTATCAGGTGTTGTGTCGCGTGTTTTGGGCGTACGTTCAACTGTCTGCGGCAGTGTCCGCTGGCGAAGCGCCGTAGTCTTGCTTGCATAATCCTACTTGCAGAGTGAGAAAGAAAATCAATAGATCATCTTGCCCGAGTGTGCAGCTTTAAGCCTGCTAGCCAGCCTGTGTGTGAGTGAGTAAATTGAGTGGCGATGGGTCGCTCTCTCTCTCTCTCTGTCAGCAAACTGACCAATCAGACGTTACGCGACCGACCGACAGACGCAAGAATCACGTAGCTTGCTTAATAATATAAATCCACTCTTTTCAGATTACAAAAATTTACGTCAATTTTTATCTGTTCTTGTATTGCAAACTCAATCAAATTTCACCTCACGCCGCAGAGAGATCAACACTGACCAATCATAGTGAATTTTGCCATTATTGGATTATTATTGATTTATTTCTAACTATTTTTTCTCAACGAAGCATGAATATACATACAAGTATGCCTTTAACATTACTTATCACAGTCATGCTAGTTGTGGTTGAATACAGCAAGAGAATTCTCTGAAATGCGATTTGATTTATTATATAATGATATCGAGATGAGAGCATTTTTCAGTACATATAATAATGAATGAATTAGGAAGACATTGTCGATGTGTTGTTACAGTCATAACCAAAGACATTTATCCCACTTGTAAAAAACATAAAACAGGCAGGCATCACTAGGAAACTGTTGCATGCTTACCCTGGGTGTACTTTTGTACAAATTTGTGTGGATAAATTGGCTAATAATAATAATAATAATATACCAAGCCAATTTGCATATCATCAAACAGAGTACCGTGACGTTCAAACTTAGTTACTTAGTAATCAGATTAACCACATTGATTTTTGTTAGACGAGAGATGGGATTGTTGTTTTGCAAAGATTCCAATTATTAAAATATCGTGAAGTAGATTTAAGGCGTCTATATAAAGTTTATATAGATCTGTCATATTAATACGAATTCTATAATTATTTCTTAAATATGACCAATAATTAATATACCATTATCGTTTTGTACAACATATTGATATACCGACCCATAATGCAGGCCATATTCTCGATCTTTTCCTTTCTAGAGCGGATGATAATGTCATTAAAACATTTTCTGTTTCTGATTTGAATGTAAGTGACCATTCTCTTATTTACTGTGACTTGTGTGTTACAAAAAGACCCGTCACCAGTAAGACTATTTCTTTTCGTAAATGGAAAGGCGTCTCTCTCGATCATTTTCGTAATGATTTGTTTTCCTCTGAAGCTTTCAATTCTATTTTATCTAGTGATTCTTCTGATGTCGTCTCTTTAACTGACTCCCTCAACTGTTGTCTCTCATCTCTGGCTGATAAACATGCTCCTGTCACCACGAAGACTATCTCTCGTCGTCCAACGTCACCGTGGTTCACTAGGGATATAGTCCTGGAAAAGAGAAAGCGTCGTCGTCTCGAAACAATTTGGCGTCGCACTAGAAGTAGTCAAGACCGGGAAAATTTCGTAACCCAGCGAAATCGTGTCTCTAAGCTTGTGTATAAGTCAAAATGTGCATACTACGCTAAATTCATCTCAGAGAACTCGGACTCGCCCACGACGCTGTGGACGGCTCTCAATACTCTCCTTTTTCGTCAACCTGTACTAATTCTCTCGCCGCATGACTCTCTCTCTCTGGTTGTGCTGAGTTATTTTTTGACTTTTTCATTAATAAGATTACGTCAATTTGCGATTAGTTTCATCTTTCTTGCGATCCTCCAACCTCGAATGACTTTCAAGGTGTTGTACTGAGTACATTGACGTCATAACTTCCGATGAGATGGATATTGTTTTGCGCAGTATCAAACAGAAATCTTGCTGTCTCAATCCAATTCCCAGCAATTTTGATAAAAGACTTACGTGACCTTTTTAGACCGGTCCTGTGCAAGATTGTCAACGCTTCTCTCTTCGCTGGTCTCCTTCCTGACTCCCAGAAGCAGGCAGTTATCACGCTACTGCTTAAGAAAAATCGACTCGACAAGGATCAACTGTGCAATTATCGTCCTGTCTCCTCCTTATCGTTTCTGTCAAAACTAATTGAGAGAGTTGTTGCACGACGAATTAGATCCCATTTGACAACGTACTCGCTCATGTCACCTTATCAGTCTGTCTACAGGCCTGGTTATAAGACGGAAACTGCTTAGTGCAGGTTTCATAATGACCTCGCGTGCGCTATCAACTAAGGTCAAGTGTCATGTGTCGTACTTCTCGATCTCAGCGCAGCTTTCTATACGGTCGACCACCTCTTCCTTATCGATCGACTCCAACATCGATTTGGCTTCTCTGGTGCTGTGCTAGACTGGTTTAAATCTTATTTAACCAGAAGAACCCAGTGTGTCAGGATCAACGGTAAACTCTCTCAGTCTGTACCTCTTTCCTGTGGAGTACCTCAAGGTTCTGTGCTTAGATTGATCCTGTACGCCATGTACACTACACCGATATTTGATATCATTTTATCATATGATCTGAAACACCAGATGTATGCCGACGACACTAATATGTACGTATCCTTCTCACTGCTCGACAAAAACGCTAGTTTCGTCAGACTCACGACGTGTCTTGATCATTTGAAAGACTGGTTCAACACGAATAGGCTCAAACTAAATGCAAACAAAACAGAAGTCTTCGTTTGCGGTACTCGTCAGCGTCTCGACTTGCTGGATTTATCGTCGTTCGATGTTTGCGGCCTGACTGTTATTCC